>JANAVB010018200.1:1214455-1221955 GCA_029216955.1 Iris pallida | reverse complement strand
GCATTCATGGATTTAATTTACGTAAATATGGTGCACGAATCACGGTAAATCATGAGTAATAGCAAAATAAATCCATAGTATTGGCCCATTGGTCAAGGTCAAACCTGATTTTAATAATTGATCTAACCATATCTCGATATAAGGGCTACTTGGATGACTGTTGAGAACTGCTACTGCTACCGTTCAAGACATGAAGCTATTTTGCCATTGAGTCTGTTTTTTCATTATAAATGTAATTTTTATGATTTATTGAGTTTAAGAATACGATATACACAGAGTCGTACTGGCAAATAGGCTACCCCAAAATGTTTTTAAAATATTCTTGTTTTGAAAATAAGCCCATTTTCAAAAGCTCCCAACTACTTGACTTTTCAAAAAGCCCAAAACCCGATTTGCAAAATCCTAACCAAATTAACTCTCGCAAGAGAATTCGACCCGAGTTCGGTTAGTAGTCCTTTGGATTTTGAACTTGGTCTTCCCGCAGTTACGGATGCAACGACTATCTGCCGAGATTCTCTCAAAGAATTCTGCCCGAATTCTCCCATTAGAAAACCTATAAATAGAGAATAATTTCTACCATTTCAACACACACCTCTCTTCTCTCTCTAAGCCTAATATGGTATTCCAAAGTGTTCTAAGCTTTTCATTTTCAAATCTCAAGCCAGTTACAATCCTCCAGTCGATTTGCCAATGCGGTACGGTCTAGAAGTTTCAGAGTGATTGTAATCAGAGGCTTGATTAAAAAAAGATACTTCACAATTGAAGTTGGTCGAGTATTTCGGATCAAAGCTCGCGTTGTAGAAGTTGCAAGAACTTCGCATGAAAACTTGTGACGTTTTTCTATAGTGGATTTCAACTGAAAGCTAGATTTCTTTCGACTGGACTAGTCCTCACAAGAGCAAAATCAGTATACATCCTTGTGTTTGCGTTTGCTCTCTGCTCTCTACTTTTGTATTTACATATTTATGATATATTCTGTGATCTTGTTGCTAACATTTTTTAATAGCTAACTTTTTGCTGCATACTCTATTCACCCCCTCTATAGTATAGCATTTTACATCTCGTTCCTACAATTGGTATCAGAGCGAGTTATACAGGTAAAGTGAGGTAAGACTGTTATTATATTCTTATCAATACTGTTGTTATATAGATCACTATATCACACATGACAACTGTGAAATTCACAAGTAAAGGCTAAGCCACAAACAGACCCTCACTATTTGATGGTACCAATTATACATACTGAAAAATATGCATGAGTTTCTTCTTGAAATCTCTAGATTTTGACTTATGATCAATTGTGATTGATGGTTATAAAAAGCCCCATCGTATTCTTGTTGATAGAGAATTTATTGAGAAATCCCATGATAAGTATACTGAAGCTGAAAAGAAACAAGCTAGTCTTGACGTACGTGCTATTAATACTTTGTTTTGTGCTTTAGCCAGAACTGAATTTAACAGGGTGTCTACATGCACAACATCCAATGAAGTGTGGAAACTTCTCGAAGTTACTCACGAAGGCACAACACAAGTCAAGGAGTCAAAGAGCAGTAGACTTACTCAAGAGTATGAGGCATTTAAAATGAAGCCAAATGAATCTGTCACTCAGATATTTATAAGATTTTTGGATATTGTAAACCCTTTGTCTTCCCTAGGCAAGGAATACAATAACCATGAGAAGATTCACAAACTACTATGAGCTCTCACGAAGAACTGGATTCCAAAGGCTACTGCAATTGTTGAAGGAAAAGACCTCACTACTATGTCTCTTGAAATACTTATGGGTAAGCTACTCAGAGCTGGAACTTCAAGACTTTGAAGAAGCTGCACCAAAGGAGAAGTCAATCACATTTAAAGATCAACACAGAAGATCTGTCGAAGATAATTCCGACGACAGTGACTCTGACTCTGAAGATCAAGCTCTCCTAGTAAAGAAGTTCAAGAACTTCATGAGATTCAACCGAAGAACAAAAGAATACAACAACAACAATAGCAACAATGAAGAAGATCCAATCTGCTATGGTTGCAAGAAAAAAATGACATATCAAGAAGGATTGTCCGACAACATTATCATCAACCAGAAAAAGTAACAAATATGAAAAGGGTTATCTGAAAAAATCAACATCCAGAAGGTATGCCAACACAATGGCATGAAAGCGAAGCTAGCGACTCAGAAGATGAACAATCAGATGAAGCTGCAAATGTATGCTTAATGGCATATGATCATGTAAACACTAACCTCCTATTTGATACATATAATGATTTTACCGTTGAACAGTTAGATGAAGCCTTTAGTGACCTCTTAGGTGATTACAGAAAACTTCATACCAAATACCAAAACTCTAAGAAGGTACTCAAAGAGTACAAAGGTGAAATAGGAAGACTTACCAACCTACTAGCCGAGGTTAGAAGTAATGATAATTCTAGTGAGGTAGGTGAGCTTTCTTCTATCAAGTTGCAGTTACACGAGACCACAAGCCTATCCGAAGAGAAAGACAAGACAATTACCAAACTAGAGGAAGATTTACTCAAAGAGAAGAAGAGTCTTCACCAAGCACTAGTAAGAAATGATGCACTCATAGCTGACTACGGTACACTTTATGATACTTCCAAAAAGTTGGAAATTAGGTTAGAAAAACAGCCTGAGATTGCTGCTTCCTATCCAAACACGTGTCACTTACCGAAACACCAGAACACTGCCAAACCCAACACTATCAGACCAAATCCAACCAAACCTTTGCCCAAGAAGACCAATAGGAATGCATTCTATTACAAATATCCAACTAAAAAACCAAGACCTACTCATGTACACCATACTGCATCTAACACTCAACATGCTAGATGTCATTATTGTGACACCATTGGTCATATCTCTCCTGCATGTAGAGTAAAAAAACTAGTTGATTTGAAGATATGTGCATGGATACCAAAGACTAACATTTTAGGACCCTATAAGAAATAGGTACCAAAAGTTTCATCTGCAAACTTTTGTAGGTGGAATACCCTACACATGCTAGAAGCAAGTGGATCCTCGATAGCGGTTGCTCACGGCATATGACCGGTGACGCTTCATTATTCACAACACTGTCTTAGAAGAAAGAATGATACGTCTCCTTCGGTAATAATCTTAAAGGGTATATAGTAGGTATCAACAACATTGGTAAGGCTCCCTATCCTGTGATTAAAGATGACTATCTAGTAACCAAGTTAAAATATAACCTACTCAGCATAAGCCATTTAAGTGACCATGGTTATGGTAATTAACTTTGTCAAAAACAAATATACTATAGTTGATAGCTCAACTGGTAGTACTATCTTTGAAGGTATTAGGGAAGACAATATATATGTTTTCTACTTGTTGGAAGATGCTAACAAAGCAGGTAGATGCTTAATCGCCAAGAATGATGAGAGTCAACTATGGTATATAAGACTCGGTCATGCAAATATGGACACAATTTCAAGACTATCCACGAAGAAATTGGTACGAGGCTTACCGGACATCATCTTCAAGAAGGATACAATATGTAGTGAATGTGAAAAGAACAAAGCTACCTGTTCCACATTTAAGTCCAAAAATGCTGTAAGTACCACTAGACCTCTACAATTATTGCATATAGATTTATTTGGGCCTAGTAGAATTACTAGTCTAGGTGGTAAGTTATATGCTTTTGTAATAGTAGATGATTTTTCTAGATATACGTAGATATATTTTCTCGCAAACAAAAATGATGCATTGTCTGAATTCGTCTCATTTTGCTAAAAAGTCCAAAATGAAAAAGAATTCATGATCACTCGTATTCGAAGTGATCATGGCGGTGAATTTGAGAATGCAGAGTTTGAGCAATTTTGTGACACACACGATTATCTGCATGAGTTCTGCCCTAGGACTCCATAACAAAATGGAGTTATGGAACGTAAGAACATGACTCTATCTGAAATGATTAGAGTAATATTAAACCAGTTTAGTCTACCTAAATACTTTTGGGCTGAAACTGTCAATACAGCTTTTTATGTTCTCAATAGGGTTCTAATTCGACCTAAATCGAAGAAGACTCCCTATGAGTTATAGTTTGATAGAACACCCATAGTTTCCTATTTTAAAATTTTTGGTTGCAAATGCCTTATTCTTAATATTAAAGATAATTTGGAAAAGTTTGACGAAGAGGCCGATGAAGGTATATTTTTTATATTATGCGGCCAAAAACAAAGGATACCGAGTCTTCAACAAAAGGATTATGATCATCTAAGAGTCAATGAATGTCACTTTTGACGAATTAAATCAACAAACAATCAATGATGATGATGAAGACGTCAGTACACCAAGCAAAGCACCTACAGAACTAGAAACCGGAACCAGCTACCTTGAGAGTCTGCCAAAAAGAATGAAGTTTATGGCCGACCATCCCAAGCACTTAGTAATAGGTGAGATTACCAGGGGTGTAAGTATTCGTTCCTCTAATAGATATATAGTTTCCTGTGTTGCATTTATTTCACAACTAGAACCCAAAACTATTGGAAGAAACTATAGCGATAATTTTTGGTTAGATGCTATGCAAGAGGAATTAAACCTATTTGAACGAAATCAAGTTTGAGAACTTGTTCCCAAACCCATTGATCATCCGATCATTGGCACCCATTGGGTATTCTGAAATAAACTCAATGAGAATGGTTTAGTCACTCGTAACAAGACCCGACTCGTAGCTCAAGGATACAACTAAGAGGAAGGTATCGGCTACGATGAGACCTATGCCCCAGTTGCGAGATTAGAATCCATTCGTATGTTATGTGCATTTGCATGTTTTCATAATTTTAAACTTTTTCAAATGGACGTAAAAAGTGCATTTTTTAACGGTTTTATAAAATAAGAAGTTTATGTAACTTAACTTTCAGGTTAACTTCCAGGATTTACTGATTTCAAAAATCTTGATTACGTTTTTAAGTTGAAGAAAGCCTTATATGGTCTGAAACAAGCTCTTCGTGCTTGGTAAGATCGTTTAAGCTATTTCCTACTTGGTAACGGTTTTACAAAATGGAAGGTTAACACTACACTGTTTATAAAATCTTTAAATGGAAATATTCTTTTAATTCAAGTTTATGTTGACGATATTATCTTTAGATCTACTGATGAGTCTCTTTGTCAAGAATTTTTAAAGTGTATACAGAATGAGTTTGAGATGAGCATGATGGGAGAACTCAAATTCTTCCTTGGACTGCAAATCAAACAAACCAACAATGGGACGTTCATTAATCAAGCCAAGTACACAAAAGATTTGCTAAAGAAGTTCGATATGGAAATCGTCAAACCTCTTGGTACTCCGATGGTAAATTCAACCAAGCTTGATATTGATGAGCAAGGCAAACCTGTCGACATACGTAAGTATCGAGGTATGATTGGTAGTTTAGTTTATTTAACTGATAATCGTCCTGATATAATGTTTAGTGTTTGCTTGTGTGCATATTTTCAAGCTAACCCTAAGGAATCACACCTGTGCACAGTTAAGCGTATCTTTCGATACCTTAAAGAAACTTCTTTTGTCGGCTTATGGTATTCCAAAATCATGTCCTTTGACCTTATTGGTTACTCGGATGCTGATTTTGCTGGATGCAAAGTAGATAGAAAAATTATTAGCGGCACGTGTCATTTCCTAGGTCACTACAAAAATAGGCTTTTAACGACGGCGGTATCCGTCGCTAAATGTCACTTTTCCGTCGCTAAATCCAAATAGCGACATATCAGCGACGGAAACGGTTTATCGAAAAATTACGTGTCGCTAATTTCAATTAGTCGCTAGTTTGTCGAAAATAGCGACTGGTTAGTGACGGATTTAGCGACACACTATTTATTACAAAATGAGACGTATTAGCGACGAAAATTCTATCGTTACTTTTACCAACTAACTACCGATGGGTTCGCAGCGTATTCCAGGATTAATGTTGTGACGGTATAGCAACGAAAAAGTACATCGCTAAAGTGTTTCCGATATGCTATTGGTATCGGACAGGCTTCTAGTGACGAACCGATTATGTCGCTATTCCGTCGCTATACTTTAAATCTATATTTCCAGAACCTTAGCGACGGAATGTTCCAGATATTCCGTCGCTCTTCCGTCGCTATACTGCAACTTTCCAGATATTCCGTCGCTGTTCCGTCGATGTCCCGTCGCTAAATATAATTTTGTGTGTCTATATTTGTGTTTCCTGCACTCCACATCCATGTTGACAGTTACACACAATATACAATCATATAAACAGTTTCCAATACAAATATATAAATAGTTACACACATACCAAAAAGTTTACAAACAGTTTCCAAATACAAACAGTTTTCAAATACACAGTTTTCTAAATTGTTTTCCAAATACAAACAGTTTTCCAAATACACAGTTTTCCAGTTTACAAACAGTTTTCCAAATTGTTTCCAAATACAAACAGTTTCCAAACAATATCTACGTCGACGACAGCGGAGGAGGCGGCGGGTGGGTGTAGCTACCCAGCATATTTCGCAATACATCTTCAAAATCCTCCCGAGATAGAGGAACTCTCGAAGTCGGTGCTGGATCCGTCGGTGTTGTAGCCGGAGGTGCTGTAGCCAGATGTGCTGGAGTCTGTAGCGGAGCTGAATCGTCGAAGTTGAACCGCCGGAGCCGCAGTCGGAGCTGGAACGACCGGTACTATAGGTGTCGGAGCAGAAGCTCCTGCACTACCATATATGTAATTTTGTAAATATATAATATACGAGCAATAGTGACCTGGTCGTAGCCGGCAGTACCGTCGGTGGGAATTACTGGTACAGGTGGAGGTGGAGGTGGAGGTGGAGCTCTGGAAACGATGGACGATTGGGATGCAAACGATCCAATGCCGTATATGCTGCCGTCTTTCCCTACTCCGACCGTATCTACCTATAGTTTGTTTCTATCCGTCGGCTGGCTAGGTCCAGCCCTTCACCTCCCTCACCGACCCGACTCTCAAACTCCTCCTATATTATATAAACGTAAATAAATTTAGAGTTAATATAAAGACTCATAGTAATGTACCGATACCGATATCAATACTCATAGTAATGGGCCGATACCGATACTCATACTATAGTAATAGATCGATACCGATACTCATATAGGAATGGCTCGATACCAATACTCTGAGTATCGGACCATTCCTATTAGTATCGGTATCGCAATTGAAATCGGTATCGGCCCATTACTATATGAGTATGGGGTACCGATATCGATACTCGTAGTCCGATCATCTACAATTATAAAAATGTAATACATATAAAGAATAAGAAAACTTACATAAGCTTTGGCGGCCCGCTCATCTACGAGCTTCCCATCGCTCTTGCACTTTTGGGTATGCGCAAAGACTGTGGAGAAGTCAACGGTGTCCAGATCTCCGCCTTTTTCGGTGACCTCCTCGTGCTTGTACAATTAAACATAAATTAATACTCATTTTGTAGAGTTTAAGACTTAAAAATTTGATAATTATATTGAATACTCACCAATC
>JANAVB010018200.1:1212321-1214442 GCA_029216955.1 Iris pallida | reverse complement strand
AATCATGTCTGAAGTCATTTTACCGAGAATTATGCCTCGCCCGTATACTTGAGCAGTGGTAAATCCTTGGTTTTGTGATTCAGATGATACAAAATCGAACACTTCTTAACTCTATCCAATATTGACTCGATGGTAACTATGATCAGAGAGGACCACTAACCATAGTTTAGCAATATTCTATAATCTGTATTTCTTAGACTAATCTCAACTCTAGGAGTCATGCCTTGTCAGTGCGCTGCTGGCTGCAGGGAATCCATAGCCTCCATAATTCAAATAAATGGCGATAGTGCGCTGCTGTTCTGCCCTTATGAGTTAACTAATATTCCTTTAACTATATATAAAAACTCATGAGCTTCTAGAGATTCAAGCAAGTCGACCATGTAATAAGGCATAAATATTTGTCCTATCAGTCACAATCTTTAAAATAAAAGATGAACAGGGAGAAAATAACTGAAGACAAAGAAATCAACGTTCTAGTACCGATTCTATGTGTATTAAACCTTTGAGAAAAACTTTGGGTCGAAACTAACTCGAGGTTCGTATATAGAACATAAGCAAAATTGTATAATGGTAATTAATCTTAGGGCAACTAGAACTAAATAAGCAATTCGGTTTAAGATATGAGGATGATATCTAAAAGGACAAGGAGAAGGAATTGCACCATTTATCAAGGTTGGATCATTATTTCTAGGAAGCCCTGTCTCACCAAGTGAAAATCTATCCACATTGGATTATCGTATATCAAGAGATAATAGTGCACCTATGGGATCTGACAAGCTATCAAGTTAATAACCCTCATCCTAAATTGCATGGCCTAAACTACCATCGGTAAATTTGTATAAGGGACTCCTAGTCCTATTCATTCTCTTAAATTAAATTAATCCTTGTTCGTGAATGAGCATGTTCTAGTCGCAGGCTCACAATAGCACAACTAACTTAAGTACTATTACGAGTTCGCATGATTTACGAAAACAGACCTGCATGGGCCACCACAAAAACTTGTCATGACTGCACCATTTTTTTTTAAACGGATATAAGACGTATCCAAGCCAGCCTACGCCGCAATATCGGCGGTAGAACGCTGTCACGGCCATGAAGATCAAATTCACAAATAATGCTCAATCACATAATTAATTAATTTACAATGATCACAAGTTTACATTTGCAGGAAATATAAACTTGTACAAATATATGAATGACTACAACTCAACTATCTAGCTAGTCTCTAGGCTTTGGCTGCAAGTATCCCCGCATCTCCCATGCTAGTAAATCCACGGCTAACCTAAAAATATTGGTTTCCAGTCAGGAAGGAACGGGCACAATCACTGAATGCAATTTCGAATAAAGAAAATGACTATACAACAGAGATTAGACATCAATTACATTTTTGAAAATAAACAGGAAATACGGAAAACCAATAGCAATAAATAGACACAAAATACTTTTCCAACTGTTAGAAGTACCTTTGATATGTGATCGTCGGGACAATTATGCGACACGGTCTACAAGGTCTAAAGTTACGCGGGTCTATAGTTACGGTCTACAAAAATTACAATAAAAAAATACTGTCTACAGAATAATAAACACGAACTACACAGTTTAAATGCAATAATAATTACGGTCTACACTGTCACTTTGCAATAAATAAATCAATATCTACACTGTCTATTTTGCAATAAATAAATCACTGTCTATACTGTCTACAAGAAATAAATGCAATATAAACACGGTCTACACGGTCTAAGGTCAGATTACATCGTTGGTACTTCTCATTCCCGACTCAATAATTTATAATAGAAATAATCACATAACCGATGGCCAATCATGAATATAGTGAAAATCAATATCGAAATGCAGACAATAAACTGTACTCGCATGTGGGTCCTCTGCTGGTGAAACCGACAGTCTGAACTATTCAATGTGCCACAATAGTCAAAACCCGTACAACAGCACTCGAATGCTGAAATAGACAATACCAACAATCTCAGAATAGTCAAATTAGCTAGGATTGCCTGTCCTTAAGTCCAATTCTGGACACAGGGGCAAAATAGTAATTTCGGGCCAAAATGGTGTCCGATGTTGGACCCGCTTTGTACCGAAAAACGTGCCAAAGTCAACGGT
>JANAVB010018200.1:512321-582321 GCA_029216955.1 Iris pallida | reverse complement strand
ATAAATAATGATTACAACCCAGAATAATAATACAAGTCACAGCTACACAGCTAATCTCATCCACACAGAATAACATTCCAAGAACTAATCAAGTCCAATGTGATAAATATAGAAAATGTCCAGCAGGAAATAAAAATAATAACTGTGCGGGAAAAGACGTCCTGAAACCACAGTAAAGAGTAATGAGACGAAAAGTCAACTACAAGTCTACTGAACTGAAATAAAGTAAAGTAGCAAGTCTAAGTAAAGAGACGACATAGATCAAGAGAAATACTCTGGCACAATCTTCTCCTCCCTACACAGGTACATCAACCTATCTCGACTCCAGAACCGTATACCTTAGGATAGCCCCCCTCTCTGTCTAAGCCTAGAGAGATCACCAGGTCCTCAGGGGACTAGCAAGATACATATAAACATGCCTATTGTAACAGTAATAACATGCAGAAAGAGAAACAAGTAACAATAAATAAACAAAACACCATGGGTTGTTCCTGGTATAGACAATCTTAACACCGTAATGCCATGGGACGCTCCCAATCTCGAGACAAAGGACAAGTCTCTACTACCGTAATGCCATGGGACGCTCCCGCTCCAAGAGATGGAATAACAAGTCTCTAACACTAAAACGTCATGGGATGCTCCCAGTCCTAGAGATAACAAGGCCAATGTATGTCTAACAATCGATCATGACTACAAGTCAAGTCAAGTCAAACTCAAGAGCGAAGGTAGAAGACTAATCAATATCGTCACAATACTCACATGAAATAAATAGTGCCACATGAAGAACAAATAAGGAACGTGCACGTAAAAGAAGAAAAATAGCAATAACCTGAACATAACCAGTAGGTAATTAAGTATGACTAAAAAGAAATATCAGTATAAAAATCCATGAAAGTACTGTAAAATTTGGCAAGGTATACTTGTCTGGTGTAGAATCGTCCACGTCAAAATAAGCAAATAGTCAATCGGTGAGCCACGAAAGCTGACTTCCGCAAACGTCCCCAGATGTTGAAACCGACATTACCAACATTTTTGGCATAAAAAATGTCTAAGTTTGACTACCCATAAGTCCAATTCGAACACAGGGACAAAATGGTAATTTTGGATCAAAATAGTGTTCGTCGTTGGACCTGCTTTGTACCAAAAAGCATGCTAGAATGTATGGTCTGACAAATTATATACCTACTGTTCGATGTAACAAAATGTTGAACGAACTTTTTGCTTTATTGAACGTATAAGGTATCTGTATACAAAAAAAGAAGTCCTAAACATGATATTCTAAGCACAGGGATAAGAGGTTTCTAGAAAAGTGTGACGATGGAGATCGATCACTGCAGCGGCTCCTTTACTCCGTTGACGATCTGATGATGAATCAACCTTGCTATAGCTCTCTAGCGCCTTTGATGGGACTCTGGTGTCACCGATCAAGAGACTTTCTGGATGAGAAGATCCCTTGAAGATGGTTGGTTGGTTGGTTCTTTGATTGATAGGTGGATGAGGGTGGTCGACTCTTCGTGGATGAAGATCGCTGCTCCTTTGAAGATTGTCGATTGTCAATGTTCTCTCTATCTATCGATGCTTTGGTAGAAGAAGAACTCCTTCTATTTATAGAGAACCAAGAACATATGCGATGTGCATTAGGGTTCCTGAGATATAAAAGAATCGGTCATCATTATACGGTTCAGGCTTCTGCGGCGCTGACACGTGGCGGACATCGAGATTTCCCTCAAACGAGATATCTGGTGGTTATAAACATAACCGAAGGAGGTGACACGTGGCGTATACTGATTTGCTTGCTCGGATACAGCCGAGTAAATCTTGGGATTTCATCTTAGATTTGGAGTCTAATTGATCCTCGTCTAAGATTTAAATCAATCTGATATAATATCAATCATGATTAAATCCCAACCTTCTCTGCAATAGGCGGTTTAAACAAACCAATTGGGGTAGACCCATGCTTCCTGCACTTGTGGTGAGGACTAAGTGCTGCTGTACTTCTAGGACGACGAGCAGACCGTGCTTCTGTAGACGACGGAACCTCTGTACTTTCAAGCGACGAGTGGACTTCGCTTCGAATGACGATGAGACTTATGTGCATGTAAAAGTAACTTATGAAGCTGTTTTTAGGCTACCATGTCACTATGCTGTAGGCGACAAGTAGGCTTATGCTTCAGGTTGACGAGGTTACTGTGCTTTTGGATCGACAGGTTTACTTGCATTGGTTGCGATGGGAGTTCCCAAGTCTCTTGTAGAGAAGTAACTTAAGCTTCTAATCCGGAGCAGATGACTGCACCGTAGGAATGGAGATGGTGTGAGCATATCACCATCATGCACCTCATGTGGACCCAGGTAAGTAGATGCGCCTCTGAACAGTGAAGGCGTTGGCTTCGAAAGGAAGGGTATGACACCCTTGTGCGTCTGAGATTGGTGCAGGCAGATAGCTGCTCCTTTGGAGTGCAGACACTGACTTTTGGAATAAAAAAAGGGGAGGGAGGACCTATCACCATCTTATTTCTGAGATTGGCGCAGGAAGATAGCTGCACATCTAGCTCGAAGGCTCTGGCTTCTTCAAGTGCTGAGTTACTGATATGCTTCTGAGAGGCTGCGCCCACAAGAATATCAGAACATGCTTTCATGGAGGTCAATCCTCCAGTGTGTGTATCGAGAAGAAGGAAGGTTGTGCTTCAATGAAGACTGCATCCCTTGTAGATCCTTCTAGGCTTCTGTCAAATCTATACTAGATCCTTTGTAGAAGAATAGAATTAATCCCTTATGTACAATCTTGATGTATCTGTACTAGACTTTGGTAGACATGACAATAAAGGAACTCCTCTCCATATCTTCTGTTTTGTCTTTTTAGCACTGAACCTGAGGCTTTTGCATCTTTTGAGCTTTGGCGAAGGGATGTCTTCAACTGAGATTTTTCATGCTTCTACAAGACCCCCTTCAAAAGTCTCGAACTTGAGTCAAGCTCGGGATACTTTGAACAGAAGAATGAACGTGCGTCAGGACTGTACGAGCTGGGTGATGGCTGGGGTCACGCCTAGCTCTTAGCATTAATTATCCTGAGTCATCATTTTAGAGCATGGGCTCCTGATGGCTTCTTGATATTGGAGCCTCTCACGTCTTTGCCGGAATCGTGAATCTCTTTAGCAGTGGAGGTTCAGAGTCACGTTCCTTTGGTCACTCGCAGTACTGCCATCTGTCATAGAGTAGAGCTTTGGCTTAACTTGTAAGCTTCCTACTGACCGATGTCTGGCTCGTGCTTGGACCATGCGAACAGCCTACATAAAGGACTGTCCTCTTTCAACAGAAGACTCAGCTGCTTCAACAATAGCCTTGCTTACCCGATGTTCAGCTTCTGATGACCTTGGAGTTTGCTTGAAGCGGCCGTCGATGGTAAATCTTTTTATCCAAAGAAGCTGTAGTAGAACTACAATTGGATCTCGAGACGTCCTGCGTCCTTGATGTCATAGGCGTCAATGGCATCTCGGACCTCTGCTTTCTAGGTTAGGTTTGCTTTCCATTCTGACCGAGGAATAGCAGGGCCTGCTGCTGTGGTTGCTCTCGTCGGCCAGCTGGGGAGATAGGAGAGTCCTGTGCTGGTCTTTATCCCTGGCTCGGGCCAGTAGCAGCTTCAGGCGGTGGCTTCCTTTTGACCAGGAAGTGATTGGCTCTGTCACCGCCTCGCTCGCGCTATTGGAAGCTTGTACCGTAATTTCAGCTTTGTTGTTGCTTCTGTGTATGTAACTACGAAGAGTCTGTAATAGATCTTTGTAGCCATATGTTTTTATATGTAGAAGCTTTCTTGTTCCCTTTGTTTTTGTCTCCAGAATAAAAAGGGAATCTTCATAATGGATTTGCCTGACCAAAGGTAATATGGACGTGGAAGGCTTGATCTTGGCCGGGGTATAGAAGAACAATCCAGAGGTAATATGGACATGAACTGTTTTCTAAACCGGTAGGATAATCATAGAACTGATGCAAGAAGAACAACTATTCAGAGGTAATGTGGACATGGTAGTCGCATCTTCTACGCGTAGAGGAGCAATCCAGAGGTAATGTGGACGTGAAGTGCTTTATCTACTTGAGAGAATATATAGGAGGGAGAGCAAGAGATCCCCTTACCAGAACTCATGGGCACCCTTTTCAGGGGATGTGGGTGCCTATGCTGGTTCTGTCTTCAGATGTAATACTTCTTTAGGAACTTGCCGTTGATAGACATCATTAGCAAGTCCCCATTAGGCTTAGCTAGGCGATAAGCACCGTTGGAGTACACTGTTTCTATGACGAACGATCCTTTCCACTTGGGCTCGAACTTCCTAGCCGTCTTGTGGGTCATCACCATCGATCTTCGTACTGTCAAGACGAGGTCGCCCACCTGGTAGGATCTTCCACGAACCTTTTTGTTGAAGGCCCCAGAGATGCGAGCTTGGTAAAGCTCAATCCTTTGCTGCACAAGCAAGCGCTTTTCATCCAACGCTTCTAGCTCTTGTAACCCCCTGTGATGATTATCTTCGACGGTTAACCGATTAGTGATCATGTTAGCAGACAACATCTTCTTAAGGACTTGATCCATGCTGGTATCGGAGTCCCAAGTTGAGGAGTCGGAAGAGTGTGAGTGCCTCAGGACTTCTTCTTCTGAATCTTCTAAGGTGGTCGTAGGTGTAACATACCCTAGCCCTCGACGAGTACGTTGGTAGTAGTTTTCAGCTATTCCCTTTAGAGCATGAATCCGTATGGAAAGATGCCGACCTTTGCCATAATTGAGCCTCTTGTTGCTATTCAGGTTGTAGCCTATCTTCTGGATAAGGTTCTTGGCCTGTGCCATGTAGCGATAGAACTGTATTTTACCATTGTCGAGATCTGGGTCTTCAGGAGTTATTCACTGCGGATGCTCCAATCGACCGAATATGATGGGTTCATCTTCTTTTTTCCTGGCTGGAACTACGACATAGGCACCTTGGGCAGGGACAACTCGACTCACATGGTTGGCAGTTGTCACTTGCATCTGCAGTTTACACAGAGAATTGTCCAGGAAATATTTGGTGTTCCAACATGCGCCAGAGTAGTTCGATGACAACTTTCTGTTGATGAAGTGGGATATTTTGTCCCGAGGGATTACATCGTCGAAAGAGTGGGCCTCTGTATCGGATCAGACGTAATCTTCTAGCTCTTCGTTAGTGAGGGCTAGAGTTACCGTCGGAGGAGAATGAGGACGCCTCCCTTTCAGCTTGACCATCAAGGGAATGGTGGTCGGATGCTCCTGCGCCTTCATGGTCGGCCTTGGGGACCTCCGGGGTAACCTCATTCGTGTAGGCTTTTGAGCATCTTTCATCGTCACTAAAGGTGAAGGTGGAGCATTGCCCCGAAGCTTAACAACAAGAGGCGCTAACACCTTGGGAGGCCTCCCCTTCAGTCGAACCTTTAAAGGTTCTTCGACCACTGCTGTACTTTCTGAAGTTGTCTCTGCCTTGTCGTCAGCATCGTTGCTATCATCGTCCCAGGGGACTTACTTGTACAGATCAGCATCGGTACAGTAGGCTTCAAGTCCTCGGAATAGATCGATATTAGCTAACTCCATTTCGATAATCCCGTCGCTGGCCACATATTTCATGCACTAATATAGGGTGGAAGGGACAATCATATACTCATGGATCCATGGTCGCCCTAGCAGCATGTTATAATTTATGTATGCATCAATGACATAGCAAGTCACTTCAGTATGAAGATCGCCGATCTGACATTTCAGGCAAATTTTGCCCAAGGGCTCGCTCTTTCTCGCATTGAAGCCACTGATTATTGTGTTAGAGGTTGTCAATCGATGCATCGGAACCCCTACAATTTGAAGCAGGCTTATTGGGATAATACTCAAAGAGGAACCTGGTTCGATGTGGATACGATCGACCTTAATGACATCGACATACCCCGTATAGTACAGGGGGCGGTTGTGCTGGTTATTCTTTAGCAACATGTCTTGTTGAGTAAAAGTGATACTGGGAATCACTTCGACCACGCTGTGGCAATGTGGGCAATCTGCGGGATCCACTTTCGGTGGCTGAACTTGGGTGAGGAAGGACTCGGCGTTCTGTAAAGCTTCACTGAGCGCATCTCGAGTATCTTTAGAGAGGCGGAGGGGCTCAAAAAGTGACAATCTAGCCGTAGTATTAGCCAGTTGCGCTAGAATATCGAAGTTGTAGGGCTTGATAGGCTCGATTGCCGGATCCATTCTGAGAGGTTTGTCGAAGCGAACCTCCTTCTGTTTCTGCTTGTCCAAGGTAGGGGCCCGGGATGGACCCGCCTCTGGTGCTTCAAGGATCTGAGGTGGACCTGCTCCTGATATATCTGGGACAGGAGGAGTATCTAGTGGAGACTCCTCCTGGTTTGGAGCCTGGCTCTCCTTTTGCCTCTGCGCCGAGCGGGTGGTCACCAAAGCATCATCGGTCGACGTCAAGACCATGCGACATGCCTTTCTTTTCTTTCCTTTGGCAAAAAGGGTCGCAGATGTCATCATGTCGGGAACCAAGTCAGGATGTATCCAGATGACTTCGCCTTGAGGCGTGGAGAACGGGACGAGCCCTTGAGCGTTGTCCCATGCTGGCGGAAGGTTGACTACTTCCATCGTCGCCTTTGGAATAGGAATGATGCCATCTTGTACCTCTGTGGCTGGAAAACTCCCGAACTAGAGAGTAACTATGTTGGCCGTAACGGTCTTCTCTTCGTAATCCAACGATATGACGTTGGCATTAATATGGCATTGAATTCCCTCCTTCAACACATAGCAGTCTTGTGTTGAGTGATGGATTTACTGATGATAATGGCAGTACTTGGGATGGTCCACCTTTCCCACTTCATCAAGTCGCTCTCGAAGAGCTCCAGCGTATCCTCGTCATTGAAGGAGTAAGTCCCTCTCGGCCTCTACACTTTCGCAGACTTGGGGTTCGCAGCTGCTGAACCTTTGGAGATGTTGACGGTCGTAGCTTACTTGCCTTTTCTGTCTTTAGGGTTGTTGCTGTATGAGCATCTCCCCTTATCTTCGGGTGCAGGAAAGTGTAGCCCCATAAGCTGCGCGTCCTGGGCTTTCCTTTGTGTGGCATCCACCTCTGTAATGAAAGATGTCCACTCTGTGCAGGGAGAACTGTGCCATAATTTTATAGCGGGCGACATGTTCTTGCGGCAGGAGTCTATGAGCATGGGCTCGGGCATACCGGGTGGTAATCTGAGGGCTGTCTGGCGGAAGTGCTCGATGTATGTGCGGACATGCTCTTTCTCCCTCTGGACAATTTTTATGAGGGCCGACATGGTCATATCCATGCCTCCTTCATAGAATCGGTCCATGAACGGAGTCTTCAGGTCATCAAATGACGAGATGCAGTCTTCCAGAAGACTGCAGAACCACTCATAGGCTACCCCCTGCAGGGCTCCTATGAATATGTTGGACAAGAGGGCGTCTTCCTTTGGTAGGTGCCCCGTTACTGAGGCAAAGTACCTCAAGTATTGTCGGGGAGACCCTTCCCTTCATAAGGTGTAAGCGTCTGCAGATTGTATTTGGAAGGATAGACGACGTTGTCCCACTAGGCAGGGTATGGCTGCCGGGTCCCCATCTTCCGGAGCGTTGCTTGCTTCTCCTTGGCATCATGACGAGCATATAGCTCCTTGATGGTCTGCTGTACCTCGGCCAGCATTGCATAACCTGTAGCCGATAGAGTAGACGAGGATGGTCCTGCCTGATTGGTAGTAGGCAACCTGCTGGATTCTTTATTGGTTGGCAGATCACGCGCAAGTGTAGAGGCAGCAGGGGCCATGCTACTCTTGAGGTTGATTGTGACCGAGGATAGGGTCTTCATGGTGTGCGTCAGCGTATCTAACTTCGTCTCGAGGATTTCGATACGCCTGAGAGCTTCGTTGTTGTCTTCCTCATTGCCATCGGCCATGAACACAGACCGAGTGTGAGGGTGACTCGAGGGAGCCGTGGATCCTTTACTTTCCAGCTCAGACGCCTGAGTTTCGTTGTCCTGAGGATATACCGTAAGATTATGATCTTCTTCGGACTCAATATAGTTGCTACCCCCGGTGTGGCGACTGGCTGCACCAATGGAGACATGTCACGACCCGTACCCTGATTAGGGGCACGAGCACGTGGGTACGTCCAGCCTACGCCATAGGATCGGTGGTAGAATGCTGTATAGGTCTACTAGAAAGTATAGCATCTAGACACAACATATATGTACCTGTCATCTTCGCACGGAGGTATATAATCTTAACTCAATCACAAGACATCTAGGAAAGATAGGCACGAATATCATAAAGATATGATGGAAAATATAAGTACGAAATAGAAACAAAGTCACAAACATAGTAGAGAGTCAAAAACATAACACAAGGTCCCAAACACAAATATAATATAAGTCTCAATACTAGCTGGCTAGCAGTCCAGACAAACCTATCTAGCAAATCTAAATAGGTGCTATATCATCTACGACTCCAGGGGTAATGTCTCATCAAAATCTCTATCCTGGCCATACCCGTAAAAGGTAAAGCAATTAGCCAACATGTCCTCTGTAAACATCAACGGTTATCCTATCAGGAAAATGAGCAAGTACACCTCCAACGACAGTTTCATAGTATTGACAAATGCTATAAGAGACAATCATAATAGAATACAAGATGATATACCAAGACTGTAAGTAAAACATGATATATAAACTGGAAATCATGTCAGGATGTAACTTACATGAAAGTAGAACACTACAGGAATATCTGATGTATAATGTAAACATAAACAGTATCTTCAGATATTAGAGCATTATGTGATCGGCTTGGGTCAAGATTAGGCTCTTCCATTTGACCGGCTATGGTGCAAGAACAAACGCAGGTAAACCTGGAGATCAGGCCGGCCAAAATTGAAAGCTATGGTGCAAGCAGTATCAGGTCAGGCTTTACCCTACGTGAGGCGAGGGTAAAGCTATGATGCAAGTAGTAACCAGTGGGGTATGATCACATAACCTATAATAACTCTCCATCCCCGAATAGTATATGGATCCGGACATAGCACGTCATGACACGGGATTATCCAAGAGGGTAACTAATCCCCCTCAAAAATCGGTATCTATACAAGTACAAGAAACAAGATCGAACAATGTACCAATATACCAAGAAATTCCATGAATAACACCTCATGCCAAGATCCAACGTATACTAGTCCGTGCACCATCGTGACAAGAATCAAGTAAAACACTATAACTGAATCGGATACAGAAGATATCAAGACAAGGAACTACTATCAGAGAATGTACTCGCCTGCGGTCCTAAGCTGTCAAATGGGGTCGATGCTCAGAGTGATGTCACAAACCTAAAGATGAGATATATATAAGCTAATTAGGGTTCAACAGTGTTAGGCATGATTATATAGTATAAGCTATGTAATCTAGGTCAATCTCAGTCCATCTAAGTCAAACTAGGTCACACTGAGTCACACTAGGTCAAACTAGGTCACAGAAAGTCAAACCAAGTCAAACTAGGTCAAACTGGGTCAAAGGTTGACTTACAGTTGACTTTTGATTAACTGGTCAACTCTAGTCAACTATGGTCAAGTTCTAGACATTTCTAGGCCAAATGTTGACTGATAGTTGACTTTTGGTCAAAGCAGTCAAACTTGGTCAACCGAGGTCAAAACTAGCCTAAGCATACTATTCCTAATATTTACCTACCAAGATACCATATATCTTGGTCAAACATGATCAACTCTAATCTAAGAATTAAAATATCAAGTTGCACCTCGTTATTCGTATATCGAAACCTACAACACGTAAATCGAGATAAGATAATCAACGATAAGGTTAATAATCTTATCATAGTAATCCACATGGTTATCTTGTCAATTTCAGCGATGTGAGATCACTGGAATCGACTGATCTCAATTTCGTTGAACTAATTCCGAAACACGAACATAATAAGAATTAATTATAATAAAAGGTAATACATAGAGAAATATCTACAAACATTATCGGATGATGAAACAAACATCCCCAACGTGTCCAGAATGGTCAAATCAGCTAGGATAGCCTATCCATAAGTCTAATTTGGACACAGGGGCAAAAAGGTAATTTTGAATCAAAATGGTGTCCGTGTCAGACCCGCTTTGTACCAAAAAATGTGCAAGGATACTAGTCCACTAAACCTAACAAATTATATGTCCACGAATCCAGAATGACGATACGAACCCAACGGTATATCCAGAATTAGATTCCGTTGACCCGATCTCAAATTGGTCTATTGACCAGGACATTAAAATTTCGATTTGCACGAAAAAGCGTATCAGAGCCAATGTCCTCAAAACTCAGCAAATTATATGTCAACGAGTCCAAAATGACGATACGAACTCAATGGTATATCCAGAATTGGATTCCGTTGAGCCAATCTCAAAATGACCCGTTGACTCGGACTGTGGGGCCCGCTTTGCACCAAAATGTGTGCCAGGGCCCACATCCTCCAAATCTAAAAAAACTTTATTTGAATTCGTGCCAGAACGACGCCACGAGTCTACTGGTGGTGTCAGAATTAAAATCTAGAGTCCCGGGTTCAAAAATGAAATTTTATAAGTTGGAAATTACGAATTCGGACGACCAACTTTGGCGTCATTCAACCAACCAAACAAACTCACAATGAAACGAAACTGAATGGACAAGAAGAGGGTTATACCAACTGCGCATAAGAACCAGTGGTACGCCAAATGGAGCTGCGATGGAGGAGATACGAGCCGAAGAAGTTCGCTCCACAAAACTGTCCAAAAATTATATAATTTAAACGGTCAACTTGGCGGCCGATTTTGACGCAACAAACGACAAAATTAACGGACGAAACTTGAGGGGAGTGAAGAGGGATATACCGAGATTGAGATGGTAGAAACGGTTCGACGATCCAATGGTCAGATTTTCCATAATACACGTACGAAGTTGCTGCGATGAGACGCACATTCTGAAATCTGTCCGCGCGCGCGTCGACGGGATTCCGTGCAAAACACACGAATCGGACATTTCTTGCGACGGGGACGAGGGGGCGTGCCACTGGGGCCTGCCCGGGGGTGCACCCGGCCAAGGAGGGGGCTTGCCAACGGCGGCAGCGGTCGCGGCGGCGCACCGCTGCTGCTGTGGCAGCTGCTGCCATGTGCGCACTGTAGCAGCTGCTGCCATACGCGCACTGTCGCAGCTGCTACTGCGCTGTTTGCTGCTAGCTGCTGCTGCTGTGCTTTCCAGCCAGTGGCAGTGACGACGGTAGGGCACGGCGACGACGGTGGTGGCTGTGTTGGTGCTCAGGGTGGTGGTGATGGTGTGGTAAGGAGGAGGAGGAAATAAAATGAAGATGGTGGTAGTTATGTGAAGATGTGGAGGAGAAAAAAGAGTAGGAATGGAGAAGGAGGATGGGGAGGTTGACGAGTGGTGGTGGCTGTGGTGTAGGAAGGAGAAGGATGAGGGAAATAGAAGGTCGGGATGGTGATGGAGATGGGAATTGCTGATATGGTCGGGTGTTAGAAAGATGGAGAGAGTGAGAGTGATTTATTTAGAAAGAGGGAGAGAGATGTATGAGAAAAAGAGAGAGAAAAAGTATAAAGAGAAAGTGAGGGATTTAGGGCCGGCCATAATGGGGGTGTAGGAGTGAGTGTTTTAAATGTATGGGTAATTGGGATTTATGGGGGCAAAACAAGGGCTAGGATTAAATATAGCTAAAATAGGTCATTCTCTATTTATTTAATCAAATGGTTGTACATAGAATATTTTGAGTACCTAGACTAGGTGTTTAATATTTTGTAGGGAAAAGTAGTGTATGGGTATTCATGAAGGGGACAACATGAAACTTAGGTTTCAGTTGAGCCGGGTCTGGTCAAAACAGACTTGGTACAATAAACGGATTAATTTTAGGTATTTATGATCATGGATAAATAAGTAGCATGCGGGAGCTCAAATAATTGGGACACAAATAACATGCGGGTAGTAGGCTTCATGTGGGCCATGTCCATATTTTGGGTTGACGGGTTTGGGTCGCAAGGGTGTCCCCAATTCAAGTCGGAAGTAAATGTGACTCCGTGGGATGAATTAAAATTGGGTCTTGTGTCAGGAAAGTTGTGCGAAGCAAATGAAGCACAAGATGGTGTGTTTGAGTGGGACACGAAGGTCATGGGTGTAGGGCGTCTCGAGTAGATCATGCATGAGGAGTTGGTTCTGAGAAAATGACTGGTCTTGTGCTCCCAAATTTAAAGTCACGATAACGTGCATATGATGATCAAGGATAAAAGTGGGAATTTAATTAATAATTATTCAACGATCAAATGGTCTAAATTGACCCGAATTTGTGCAAAGCAAAAAGAGTACAAGGGAACAAGTTTGAGTGGGACATGATATATCAACATGAAGATAATCTTGTCTACTACAAACTCATGAAAAGAGTTTCCAGAGATTGGCATCTATGACGCTCCAGAAGTCAAAGTCACGTAAAAGAACATTAAATAAAAATAATAATCAAATAACAATATTTATTCAAAATAATTGATTTAGAAAATTGAAAAAAATAACCCTAAATTCAGGGGGCTTACAAGACATCCGTGTCGTATTGCACCTCGTTAGATTGGAACACAGGGTTGTTGTGCATGGTAGGAGGCTGGCTACCCCCAATTTTTGATAAGGCACCCAATGCATATTTGGAACGAGTGCCTTGGAACACACCTGCGTCGGGTACCTAGCTTTACTGTTCTCTGACTTTCTCTTCGGTTTAGCAACCGATATGGGAGGATTCTGGGAGGGCTCCTTGAAAGCTCTGGAACCCTGCACCACGTAGCATGTGGCAATGCGGGGCTCGTCTTCTCTATGGCTCACCGACCCCCTGTTAGGCCTCTGGCATGGAGTTGGCGTAGAGTAAAGTCTCTGGAAGACGGAGCGCCTGTTCGGCGATGGCGTAGCTGTCTGCTGACAATGGTAGTTGATGGTAATCTGGGTACAAGGGTGCCTTAATTTAGGCACGTCTTGCGCCACAGATTCTTCTTCTGCTTGGGAGAGGGTTGGCTCTTCTATCGTAGCACTCTCATTGTACATACAGGAAAGCTGCATGTAAGCACGGTCAGAGCGGGTCTGGCGAGGAAGTCTCATGTCGCTCCTGCGAGAACGCCACTCGCGTGGATCCCTCTCCGTGGGACGTACCCCTGGCTTGGCTTACGTACAAGAGTACCCCAGTGGGAGAAAGATTCGATAGGTTGAGGCATTGGATCGCGAGAGACAGTCTTGTATAGCTTTCTGTTGGCTGCGTGTGTTACTGTCAACACGGGCCTCTGGTCTGCCGCATGTGTCGCACGCTTGTTATACGAAGCGCGACCCACCTGGGATCTCTTTCTACTACCCCCAGTGGGTGAGTAGTATTCAGAGCCCGCCGACGGTTTACCTGAAAGGAAAATGATTTTGTCGAAGACAGATATAGCCGGCAATACTCCCGTCGTGAGGGGTTGGATCGGTGTGCACTTCCTTTGGTATCGTTTCTTCGTCAGATCAACCATGGAACCACCATCTTCCTCGTCGTGCTTTCCCGGGACGGGAATCGGGCGAGGGGATAAGGCTGTAGCAGCCGGGATCTTCTTAGTGGCTTTGACATTGAGGGGGTCCTGAGATGCATTTCCTGCCATCATGTTGCTGGCTGCAGCCGCCTTAGGCCTTTAGATACGTCGAGTCTTCTTCTGTTGTACGAACCGCTTCGAAGTCTTCAACTTTTTATCAGAGATGAGACCTTTAAAAGCCTGCTGGTCGAAACGTACGACCAGCATGTCTTGAGAAGCTTCCAGCAAGTTATCATCAGATTGTGTCACCGCCTTCTCGTTGGAGGAGAAGGTAGTCCCAGCAGAGTCACCATTTTGTTCGACGTAACAAAAGGTTGAACGAATTTTTTGATTTATTGAACATATAAGGTATCTGTGTACAAAGAAGGAAGTCCTAAACAGGATATTCTAAGTACAGGGAGAAGAGGTTTCTGGGAAAGTGTGACGATGGAGATCGAGCACTACAGCGGCTCCTTTATTTCGTTGACGATCTGATGACGAATCAACCTTACTATGGCTCTCTGGCACCTTTGATGGGACTCTGGGTTCACAGATCAAGAGGCTGTCTAGATGAGAAAATTCTTTGAAGATGGTTGGTTGGTTGGTTCTTTGATTGATAGGTGGATGAGGGTGGTCGACTCTTCGTGGATGGAGATCACTGCTCCTTTGAAGATTATCGATTATCAATGTTCTCTCTGTCTATCGATGCTATAGTAGAAGAATAACTCCTTCTATTTATAGAGAACCGAGCACATATGCGATGTGTATTAGAGTTCCTGAGATATGAAAGAATCTGCCATCATTGCACGATGTGGGCTTCTGCGGCGCTGACACGTGGTGGACATTGAGATTCCCCTCAAACGAGATCTCTGGTGGTTATAAACATAACCGAAGGAGATGACACGTGATGCATGCCGATTTTCTTGCTCGGATACACCCGAGTAAATCTTAGGATTTCATCTTAGATTTGGAGTCTAATTGATCCTCGTCTAAGATTTCAATCAATCTGATATGATATCAATCATGATTTAATCTCAATCTTCTCTGCAAGAGGCGATTTAGACAAACCAATTGGGGTGGACCCATGCTTCATGTGCCTCTGGTGAGGACTAAGTGCTGCTGCGCTTCTGGGGTGACAAGTAGACCGTGCTTCTGGAGACGACAGAACCTCTGTACTTTCAGGCGACGAGTGGACTTGGCTTCGAATGACGACGAGACTTCTGTGCATGTAGAGCAACTTATGAAGCTGTATTTCGGGCTACCAGAGTCACTGTGCTATAGGCGACAAGTAGGCTTGTGCTTCAGGTTGACGAGGTTACTGTATTTTTGGAGCGACAGGTTGACTTGTATTGGTTGCGATGGGAGTTCCCATGTCTCTTATAGAGAAGTGACTTAAGCTTCTGATTCGGAGCAGATGACTGCGCCGTAGGAATGGAGATAGTATGAGCATATCACTATCCTGCGCCTCATGCAGACGCCGGTAAGTAGCTGCACCTCTGAACAGTGAAGGCGTTGGCTTCTAAAGGAAGGGTAAGACACCCTTGCGCATCTGAGATTGGCGCAGGCAGATAGCTGCTCCTCTGAAGTATAGACACTAGCTTCTGGAATAAAAAGAAGGGAAGAGGGACCTACCACCATCTTGTTTCTGAGGTTGGCGCAGGAAGGTAGTTGAGCATCTAGCTCGAAGGCTCTGGCTTCTTCAAGTGCTGAGTTACTGATGACGATCCAGGTCGGCCAACAGATGACGATCTGTCATCAAGAACATAGCTACTGGATGCCTGCTCAAGGCATCTGCAACTACGTTGGCCTTTCCCGGATGGTACTGCAGTAATATATCGAAGTCCTTCATCAGCTCTAACCACCGTCTCTGCCGCATGTTCAGCTCCTTTTGAGTGAACACGTACTTCAAGCTCTTGTGATCTGTGAAGATCTCAACTCGCTCTCCGTACAGGTAATGCTTCTATAACTTCAAAGCAAAAATAACTGCGGCCAACTCCAGATCATGAGTAGGATAGTTCTTCTCATGAGGACGTAACTGCCTGGATGCATAGGCAATCACCTTCCCGTGCTGCTGAAGAACACAACCCAAGCCCTTCCCTGAAGCATCGCTGTAGATCGAGAACCCACCTGACCCAGATGGAAAAGTCAAGATCGGAGCTGAAGTCAACCTCCTCTTCAGCTCATCGAAAGCAGCCTGACACTCAACAGTCCAGACGAACTCCATGTCCTTCTTGGTGAGTCTAGTCATCGGCTCTGCAATCCGCGAGAAGTCCTGGACGAACTTTCGGTAATAGCCAGCCAAACCCAGAAAGCTCCGAACCTCGACAAATGAACTGGGGGTAGACCAAGACTCAACTGCTGAAATCTTCCTCTGGTCCACTGAGATCCCGTGCTCGGTCACAACATTACCTAAGAACT
Organism: Iris pallida; assembly: GCA_029216955.1. Lineage (NCBI taxonomy): Eukaryota > Viridiplantae > Streptophyta > Magnoliopsida > Asparagales > Iridaceae > Iris > Iris pallida. Next base: position 566,327 of record JANAVB010018200.1, on the reverse strand, counting down.
CGACCTGGTCCAAGAAGAACTCACACTTCGAAAGCTTCCCGTAGAGTTGTTCCCTCCTCAGAGTCTCTAACACAACTCTTAAGTGCTCCTCATTCTCCTCATGCGTCTTCGAATAGATCAAGATATCGTCTATGAAGACCACCACGAACTTGTCAAGGTACTGATGGAATACCTTGTTCATCAAGTTCATGAACACCGCGGGAGCATTGGTCAACCCAAATGGCATCACTGTAAACTCGTACTGGCCGTACCGAGTCCGAAATGCCGTCTTGGGAATGTCATCCCGCCTCACCTTCAGCTGGTGATACCCGGACCTCAAGTCTATCTTCGAAAATACCTTTGCCCCATTCAGCTGATCGAACAAGTCGTCGATCCTCGGCAAAGGGTATCTATTCTTGATAGTAAGGTTGTTGAGCACCCGGTAATTAATGCACATACGGGACGTACCGTCCTTCTTCGGCACAAATAGGACTGGCGCTCCCTAGGACGAAGAACTGGATGTGATAAACCCCTTGTCCTGCAGCTCATCGACTTGCTTCTTCAGCTCTATCAACTCACTGTTGTTGACCCTATAGACATGCTGTGAAATGGACTCGGCACCCGGCACCAAGTCTATAGAGAACTCAATGTCCCTGTCTGGCGGCATCCCCGGCAACTCCTCGGGAAAGACATCCGAGAACTCAGCTATCAACGGATGTGGCAAATCCTGTCCCGCCAACAAAGCTCCACAGAATCCAGCCTCCAGCTCCGCTGCTCCTCGAGCAAACTCGATCTCTGGCTCTGCCTGCGGCCTAAAAAGAACTATGTCTCCTCTACAATCAATACTTGCATGGTGTATGCTCAACCAATCCAGACCGAGTACCATATCGTACCTCGGCAGGGGTATTACGAGCATACACGCACTCAAGTCCCGGCCTCTCAGGGTGACTCTCCGCCCCTTGCAAATATTATTAACCAGGATAGTGCCTCCCCCGGTCATAATCTTGCAAGTCCAACCTATATATTCAGCAATAATATTGTGTCTCAGAGCAAAGGAAACAGACACAAAACTATGAGTAGCCCCAGAATCAAACAAGGTGAAAGCAGGGAAAGAATCAAGGAGAACATGACCTGCTACAACATCTCCCACCGGCTCTACCTCCTCCTCTGCTGCCAAAGCGAACACCCTGCCCGCGGGTGCTCCCTTCTGGTGCTGCACAAAGCGCTGCTGCTGGGTCTGAAGTGGAGGACCTCTCTGCTGAACTACTGGTCCTCTAGCCTGCTGTACCCTGTCCTGGCCTCCTCAGACTCTGCGAAAGCGGCAATCCCTCAGCTGGTAATCGGGCACCCCACAGTAGAGACAGACGCCCAACCTCTTCCTGCAAACCTCCCTGGTGTACCCCGGCTTCCCGCAGAAGCCGCACGGAGTAGCCGGTCTCTGGCCCTGTCCCTGGTGCTGCTGGGCATGCGCTGGTGCCTGCTGAATCTGTAACAGAGGCTTCTGCTAAAATGGCCTCTGCTGATGCTGAAAGTGGGGGCGCTTGGCCGATCCCGCACTGGAACTCGCCCCTAAGGTATCTCCGCTCCTCTTCGGCTTGAGGTCGAAGTCCTCCTCTGCAATCTGTGCGTCCATCAATATCTGATCGAACGTCTCGTCACGGCGACCCGAGGTACGGGTGCGCACTGCATGAATAAGTCCCCTACGAAACTTACGAGCCTTCTGCCCCTCATCCTGGATCATATCGGGAGTGAATCTGCTAAGGCGAAAGAACTCTGCTGCATACTCGTCCACCGACGAGTTCCCCTGCACTAGACTCACAAACTGGCCCTCCAATGCTGTAAGAACCACGTCCGAGAAGAACTTCTCCTTGAAGAGCCTCCGGAAGTCCTCCCATGCCAGCCCTCTCACCGACGCACGAGGATCCGTACGGTACCACGTCAGCACGATGTCGAAGAATTGGCTGGCTGCGGCCGAAACCCAAAGTCCTCTAGGAAGCTCTGCCAGCTCCATACTCCGCTGCACGTCCTCTAGCCATTCGTCTGCATAAAGGATGCCCTCTGTGCCCGTGAAGTCCCTGGAGCTCATCTTCCTTAAGTCTAATACTGTCCCTGGCCTAGACTGCTGCTGGTACGGCTGCTGGCCAGTAGGGCCCTGTACCGTACCCGGTGCCACTCTCTCTACGGCTGCTAGTGCAAGCTGATGCGAGTTCTCCATGCTCTGCCTCAGCATCTCAATTTGACGGTGTGACGCCTCCGTCTGGCACTACGACGCCTCTGCCTGGGCTCGTTGTATCTCCATCATCTGCTGAAGGAGAAGGAACATGTGGTGTGTATCCGTCGGTATCGGAGGTGGTGGCGGCAGTATCTCTGGAACAGCGACCGAAACCCTCTGGGGTGGAGGTGGTAGACCTCCCTGTGCAACTGCCAGGACCTCCGGGATAGTGGAATCACTGGGGGCAGTCTCGTGAACCTTCTCCTCAGCCTGGTCAGATCTCTCGGGCAAGCTACTCGATCCAGTGGCCTGCAGGTGCGTCTTCGTCATCCTGGAGAGGAATTGAAACAAGGAGATCAATATGGCACTTGAGAAGATATTATCAAAGAAGGACAGTTAATTTAATACAAAGAGTGTAATCATGATAATCAAAAGATCAAAAAATTTTCTAGGTGTGATTGAAAAACTCCTATCATATCCAAGGTCCTACATCCTAATTGTAGGCTCGTAATTAGTACTCTAAGTCGAGCACCATTATTAGAGCGTTATGTAATCGGCTTGGATTAAGTGACAGGACAGGCTATCCACTTGGCCCGGCAATCCGCGGTGACCTCAACGGAAAGTCATGCCGGCCAACCTGGATAACGAGCACAAGGTAAATAGGATCTCGCTACAACCTACGTGAGGGGAGAGTGGCGCGAGCACAAGAATAGTGACAGGGTGGCTTGGATCACATAGCCCCTAATAATTCCCCATCCCCGAATAGTACAATGGATTTGGACATGACACGTCGTGGCACGTGATTCCATAAGAGGGTAGCAAGTCCCCTTAGAAATCGGTGTCTATACAAGTACAGGAAAAAAGATAGGAAGTGTACCAATATACCCAGAAATCTAGGAACAACATCTCATGTCATGATCCAACGTATACTAGTCCGTGAACTATCATGACTGAGAATCAAGTAAGACACTACGACTGAATCGGATATAGCAGATATCAAAACAATAAAAAATATCAGTGAATGTACTCGCCTGTTGTCCTGAGTTGTAGGGTATATCAATGCTCAGAGTGGTAATCAGAAACCTAAAGATAAGATATTTCATGTTAATTTAGGTTTAACAAAGTTATGAATGATTTATGATGAATGATATGAATCTAGGTCAAACTAGGTCTCACTGAGTCACACTAAGTCCTGTCAAGTCAATCTAGGTCAAATCAAGTTATATCAAGTCAATCTAAGTCAGACTAAGTCAACCCTAGGTCATACCAGTCAAAACAAGTCAAATGGGGTCAAGAGTTGGCCTACAGTTGGCTTTTAGTCAACTGGTCAACCCCGGTCAACTCTAGGTCAACCCTACGTCAAACTGGTCAAATGTTGACCAACAGTTGACTTTTAGTCAACTGGTCAACTCTAGTTTGGTTTTGGTCAAATTTAGACAAAGTGTTGACTCATCGTTGACTTTTGGATAAAAAGTCAACTCTGGGTCAACCGAGCCAAAATTGGTTCAAAAATGACATTTGTAGGGTGTACCTAACAAGTCACCTAAGTTTCAAGTCAATCCGAATACCCGAACCCTGTATCTTGAAATTCTCGATTACCCTTTATACATTACCCTTAACCCGCTCTAACATTGACGCCAAGTGGCTTTTCCTTAGGAATTCTACTCCCGGCTTCCTAGGATAGTAGGGTACTAGCCTATACAACCATTACCTACCAAGTTCTCTAGGTAGAATGGACATCCAGTCCATCTTACGGTCCATATTGGTCGTTTACCCGTTATCTCGAGTACCGTAGGATACTCAACGGTATCGCGTGATACCACTCTCCTAATCCCAAACGAAGTCCCGATTTTCACCTAGGAGCCTACCCGCAAACTCTATTTTATATTAACTAACTCCCCTCCAAGTTTGGACGCGTTCCGACGCTCCTAACTCAAAATCCCCTCTTCACTAAATCTCAAACAACCACTCACACACACTCTCAACACTCATTTCCCACACTCACTTAGGACTAACTTAGGGGCTAGTTTTGTGGGTTTTATAGGAGTATATATAGCTATATATAGGGGTATATATATGTATACATATAGGTATACATATGGGGGTTGAATTGGGGGCTAAAGGGGGGAGTGATGTCTTTGCTGCAGCTACTGCTGCTGGTCCTGCTGTTACTGCTGCTGCAGTTGCTGTGTTGGGGGGCAGCAGCCCCTTGGCCCCCCTTGCTGCTACTGCTAATGCTCTCATTTCCCTTCCTTTCCTCCTCCTTTATCTCCTCTAATTCCCTCTCAAATCCCTCTCTAATTCTCTCTATATCTCTTCTATTTCTTCATCTCTAATCTCCTCTATTCTCTCTATAATATATATAAACTCTCACATACAAATCTCTCATTCTCCCCCTCTCTATATATAAATACACACACAAGTATATATATGAACACACACACACACATATATATATATATATATATATATATATATATATATATATATATATATATATATATATATATATATATATATATATATATATATATATATATTTATTTTTTTTTACACACACACACACACACACACATATATATATATATATATATATATATATATATATATATATATATATATATATATATATATATATATATATATATATATATATATATATATATTAACACACACACATATATATATATATATATATGGACACACTCTCATATATATACATAGATAGACACACACACACACACACACACACACACACACACACACACACTAACACAATAAGTTTAGGAGTGCCTAAACCACTTAGATGCAAACCTAATTATTCTAGAAGTGTCCAAATTTGGGAGAAACTCAAGGACACAACCACAAATCACAACTTCTCCTAGGACACACCAAATGGACTAAAACTTGAAACGAATAGGGACATGAACACGGGGATCAATCCTACGGGGTCTAAACTAAATTACATGATGAAAAGAATGAGTTAGAGAAAAGGTTGTACCTATCGGAAGATGGATTCCCGATTTGAAAGTCCTCCGACACGGCTCCGACACAATGTATTGTTTAGGACACACCCTTGCACTTCTTTCTCCCAAAAGCTTGGAGAAACTTCACTTGGGGTAGAGGAAGAGTTGGATGGAAGAAAAATGGGAAGAAAAGAATTATTTTGAGATCAAAACTAGGGATTTCTATTCTTGCTTTTGAAAGAAACTTGGAGAAGAAGAAGATGGTGATGTTTTGAAGTGGAGAAGAAGGAATGAATGGGGGAAGGGTGGCCGACCATAAAGGGGGGGTGTGGGGCACTTGTTAATTACAAGTTTGGCCCTCCCTATGACTTCCTAGCTAAGTTAACTCCTAATTTGGTTTTGGGGGTTTGTTAAAACTAAATAAAACACATAATTAAGCCTAAATACTCATGTGGGATTAGTCCAAACTCCTAAACCTAAATATTAAGTTTGGTGGGCCATGGCTAATTAAAGTGCTAATCACAACTCAAGTCGAAATTTTTCGGAGTCCCGAATTAAGTCGGAATGCGATGAAATTCGAACCCGACTCCTATAATCATTAAATATTAATATTCATGAAATAAAATTCCCAAAATATTATAAAAATGGAAAATTACTATTTTACCCCTATCTTGGAAAAGTGAGGGTGACAAGTCTATCCACCTTAAAAAAATTTCGTCCTCGAAATTGAAGACAACAAACACAGGAAATCATAAACAGAAAGACAAAAAAAATAGACTTATACCTCAGGACACGAAAAGATAAGGAAAATGCTCCTACATGTCGTCCTCCCTCTCACAGGTAGACTCACCTGGAGAGTGATGTCTCCATGCAACCCGGACCAAGAGTATGACCTGGTTCTGGAGCACCTTCTTCCTGCGATCCAGAATCTCCACCGACTGTTCTGGATAGCTGAAAGTAGGTCCCACTTATATCGCTGAATGGTCCAATACATGGCTAGGATCTGTCACGTATCGCCTTAGCTGAGATACATAAAACACGTTGTGCACTCCCTCGAGCCTAGTCGGCAAGTCCAGTCGGTAAGCTACTACACTGATCCTCTCTATGATGGTGAAAGGTCCGATGTAGCGCGGACTGAGCTTTCCACCGCCGCTAAAGCGAATCGTGCCACGTGTCGGGGATATCCTCAAAAATACCATGTCACCAACCTAGATATAAGACAAAACTCAGCATATAACTAACAAACAATCACAAACAACATGACAGAAAACTGAAACTAACCTCGAACTCTAACGGTCTCCGGTGACTATCGGCCCAATGCCGCCACCTATCTTAAGCCACCCGAAGTCTGTCTCTAATCAACCTGACCTTCTCGGCCGCATCCACAACCATCTCCGTGTAGAAGCATGGAAAATAATAAAGAAAGAGCCATGCGGCCAGGAAACCCCATGCGGTTCAGAAAGCCCATGCGGCTTAGAGAACCCATGCGGCTCAACGCGTCTATGCGGCTCTGTGATCTCCATGCGGCTCAGAGAGGTGCCACGTAGCATACAAGCAACTCTTTCCTTACTGTATTAATATCCTGGATGGATGACAGCTCTGACAAGATGACAGCCCTGACACAAAGATGTAATTATGACTCTGTCATAATGACAGACTCCTAGGGAAATGAAGGAGATCTCTGACATAATCCCCCAAAAAATGCCACGCAGCCTAGACACATGGACAGTCATACGCGGCTCGAATGGAGACCCCCCATGCGGCTCGAGCGGGAACTCTCTATGCGGCTCAGGTCGAAGTTGCCCTATACGGCCCAGATCGAAACAGCCCTATGCGGCTCAAGCAGACGCTCCCCCATGCGGCTCACGAGGACCATCTCCATGCGGCTCTCGAAGGAGTTACCCGTTATGCGGCCACATACGTCCATGCGGTCCAGATTATCATGTGATTCGAATGGTCGGGGGCCACTCTCCAACAGCCTTGACACATGGCCGGGCTTATGCGGCTCAATCCTCATGCGGCTCAGATCCCCTCAGTGGCTCCCAGGACACGTGTCATAAAGTCAATCAATTTTCCAGACTTACTGCAATCAAAGATTGGGTCAAATCCCAATGATCTGGGACACGTGGCAGGAGAATGAATTAAACTTATTCATTTAGATTCGCAGACATCAGCAGATCATCATAAGGGAGATTTATTCCAATCAGTATTAATTACTGAGAGGATTTGGCACAATCTACATTAGTGGCCCAGATTCATTACACTCAAAACTAATGGCTCAGATTAATCAATCGATAGGCCGCCGCCACTTTAAGGGACAATCATTGTAAATCCTAATGATGGTATTTTCTTCTTATAAATAGCAAGGTGCCATTCCCTTGCGAAGAGGACCCTTTTTTGAGATCATAGAGCACCAGAATACTTGGAGAGAAAAAGCAGAGAGAGAGCAAAGAGAGAATTTCTTCAACGCCAAGCAATATTCTGGAGCCAAGGCTACATACCGATCGTCCAAGGAGTAAGGCAGAGCTGCCATAGCTTTTCCGAGCCTCTATCATCACCCCCCAGAATCTAAAATAAACAATTATACTTAGATTGTTGTACCTAGGTTTTCGTCCCTAGGCTTTCTTTGTACAAGCGAGTTTGTAACGTGAAGTAAAAGTCCAGTCCTCCGATAATTGTTCTGCTCTTTTATATTTCATAGCAAACACGGTAGCGACTCTGCAGGGGACAAACTTCTCCACGGCTGAGGAGTTGGTGATGCAGTCGGATGCAGCCAAGCTTGGCTCCACGTAACAGAAGATGGTCGTCTGTTTCGACCAACAGGCGTTTGAAAAAATGATCTCTGAAGGAAGTGCCGGCCCAATCCAGAAGCGAACTCGCACAAAGAAAGCTCGCTGTGAGTGGAGGCCAAAATTGTTTGCTCCTTCACAAGCTCTGGACGGGATACTCTCTGCTACCCAAGACGGCGAAGACGACTCTCATACGGCTCCACTTCGAGCCGTAGAGCACTCTGCTGCCCCCAAGTTCGGCAGAGGAAAGCACTACGATGCTGGACTTACAGGGACAAAGAACAACTCTATGCGCCCCAAGAAGAAGCCGAGCACTCTTGTGGCCAAATCTGCCAACCACATGCAGGAGGCTCATACGGGTGAATCTACCAGCCGCATGAAGAAAGTCTATACGGCCAGATCATCCAGCTGCATGAAGAAAACTCATGCGACTGAGACTCCCGGCCACATGAAAAAAGCCTATGCGGCTACGTCTGCCAGCCGCATGAAGATTGTTGAGGACGGCAGCATGACGCCTACCCCGCGCGGCTCTATCTTCGACCGCCTGTCTTATGGTCCTGATCTCTTATGCTTCCAAGAAGAAATGTCTGACTCTCTCCAGCATCACCTGGACTCTTCCTACTATGTGTCTTTATGCACTAGAGCGAAGAAGTCTAGGGCAGCACGAGCTTGGCACACTCGGTCCGCTGATCCTGTCTCTGATCATCTGAGCATCCTACATACCGTTATGCGGGCCTCAGATGGGAAGTTGTACAGAACCACTTGAGTCCAGCCCCCAGCGGCAAATGGACAGAGAGGTGCGCAAAAGTCTCCCAAAATCCAGGGAGCAAGCATGGTTGATCCAGACCCGTCTGACTTGCGTGAGGCCATCCTCCACAAACGCAAGGAAAGAGAAGACGCATCGGGGTACAAAAAGTCCTCCCACGGACGTCACTGCACCCAAGTCATCGTCAACTGCTGCTGTAATAACGCGACGGTGCGAGAAGACCGGCAGTCCATCTTTCAAAGACTGCAACAGTCGTCTTCAGAAGACGAGGCACTTCCCGTCGTCTCCTGCAACTCTGCTCAGAAAGTTCCCGCTGATCGAAGAGGGAAGAAGACAAATGTTCCCAGCCCGAAGATTTCAACCACTGCGACTAAAAGACTGTCGTCTAAGCGGGTGCCCACCAACGGAGTTTTCCAAGGTACTCGTTCTAAGACGAAATCTGCTACAGTGGGAGATTCGTCATCCACAATGTAGGGGGTTGCTGGGACTGGGGGTAGCACTCCTCCGAACCTCCACAACAATCCCATGTTCCAAGAAGACGAGTCAGGGGAGACAACTCTCCTATCGGATTCAGCGAACCCCGACGTCTCCAAGGACGTCCACAACTCCAAAGACGAGGCAAACTCGGAGACTGGGGGTATTGTTCCTTCCGAGTCTGAGCCAGAAGAGAACATACCCACATACCCCGATGACTTCTCACTACAAGGGTACGATTCGGAGGGCGCTTCCTCCACCGCTCCGTCCATCTCTCCTCATGTGAAGACGGTATTCATGACAGACAGCAGCCAAGGAGGTTCCAGTGATCGCCAACGCATCGACACTCTCGAAGCCATATTGCTTGCTTTGGTCAAGTCTGTGGACGAGATTAAAATAGCCCTTCCAACTTTGCAAGGAGGGACGCCTGGCCAAACAAGCGCGGGTCCTGCGGTCAATGTGGACTCAAATTCGACGGCACCAAACCCGGGCAACGATCCTCCTGAAACAACGGCCCCCACCGCCGTGGACGAGGCCCGCGAAGCGAGAAGAGAAGTCCAGGAGCTCCGAGCCATGTTTCACGCTAGAAAAAATTCTCAAGACCTCAGAATATGGCAACCATACCCTGCTGCATGGAGGGATGTCCCCTTCCCGCCAAGATATAAGCCGTTCAATATCAATCCTTATGATGGCAAGACCTCAGCAAGTCGGTACATCACTTACTTCGAGGTCACCACCGACCAATCGGGGCATTGGAAGGGGTCGCCTTCGACTGGTACCGCAACCTGCCAGACAACTGCATCCACTCCTTCGCCGACTTCAAGCGCATGTTCTTGGAGAGATTCTATGAAGTAGGACAGGACATCACAATGTCCACCCTCATGGACGTCGTCCAAAGGGAGAAAGAGCTGACAAGAAACTATATCGAGCGGTTTCGCCAAACCGCAATGAAGCTGCCGTATAGAAATCCGGATTCCTCCTTGATCGAAATTTGCCAAAAGAGATTGCTTCCAACAATCAGTCTCTGGATGGGCGAAAGTCAATTCAAGGACTGGAAGACGTTCATCATCAGTGCCACGAGCGCCGAAGAACGATTGAAGAAGGCTCGCCAATTGGGACTACACATCTCGGACGAAGAAAACAAGGGCAAGCGTCCTAACAACGACAATGGGGGTAGCCCCTCCAACAATCGAAACAGCAGGGGTAAGCAGGCTATGGTGGCCGACACAGCACAGAAACCTGAGCCAAAGCCGACAGACAAACAATGGCCGCAAATCACTTACTTCTTTGAAGACGGTCACGTCAAGCCCATCTTGGACATGCTCATACAAGGAGACAGAATTCAACTTCCTCCACCAAGACGGGAACTGCGGCAGACAGACATGGAGAATCCGAAGTACTGCCATTACCATCGTTACATCCACTATGCCACATACGACTGCTACCAGCTAAAACGGTACATCCAAAATCTCATCGATTCGAACGCACTGGCCATCGATTTCGTAGAGGTAACAGTAGCAGCCAATATGGTGTCAGTACAATTCGGCAGCTTCCCTCTAACGGAAACTCAAGACGGTGTGGTCCCCATCCCTCTGGCGACAATGGAGATTGCTAATCTTCTACCTCTCCGAGGTCAGGCTGCTGGTCTAGTGCCCCTCACCACATCACGCGGGGAGGTCATGTGGATCCATCCAGACTTGGTATCGGAAGTGACTCAGCCCACATCGTCTTCCATCTGCAAGAAGAAGAGTAGAAAAGTTAGGTCCTGTCGCACAATTTCGGCAGATATCGAAGAAGCTACAGCCGTCGTCACGCGGTCTGGGACACAATCCCAACCTATGGCTGACAACCCGGCTGAAGATCATCAGCCTGCTACAACTGACGCTCCGGGACCGGCTCAGCCTCCGACGACCGACAAGCCTAGTCCGAGGGAGACTCGCTTTGACAAATCCCTCCGAAAAGAGGCATCACAAGGGCTGGAGAAGCCCTACAACTTTGACATCTTAGCGCAATTGGCCAACACACCGGCCAAGTTGTCATTATACGAGCTTCTGAGACTCTCCAAGGATGTTCGTGCGGCTTTGAGCGATGCACTCCAAAATGCCGACGCATACCTGGCTCAGGTCAACCTCACGGGAGAGAACCCGCCTGCAGATCTCCAAGACAGCGCCTGTACGGGAGCGATGCCCAACATTGTCTTCACTCCGTAAGACATGCTCATCAAAACCAACCTGCATGATCGCCCGCTATACTACACTGGATACATCGGCGACGTAAAGGTGGATCGAATGCACATTGATCCTGGCTCTTCCATAAGCGTTATCCCGAAGGGTCTGCTACATCATCTCTGTATCCCAATACATCGCCTGATGCCTACAAGCACTGCCATCAGCGGTTTCAATTCGGGCAGGAGCTACCCAATTGGGAAGATTCGTCTGAAGTGTCAGATTTGCGATCTCCAATCAGAAGTCACCTGCTACGTCATAGATATAGACACTTCTTACAACATCCTCTTAGGGTGAACTTGGATACGATAATATGATCGTGCCTTCTACACTGCACCAGTGCTTCAAATATGTCGACAAATACGGCTTCGTGAGGACAGAATTTGCTGATATTGATCCCTTCAAATGGGTCGAATCCTACTACTCAGACTCCTGCCTGTACGAAAAGTCGAAGAAGCACCTTGGTGAAGCAGATGTGCAAGCTCGTACCGAGACAGCCACAGGATCAGAAGAACCTCTGACGATCCACCTTCAAGCTCGCAAACCTGGCAAGTCTGCACCCCTTACCGCCACTCTCCGTAAGGACGCAATCAGCCTCTCGGCACAAGAAGAGCAGATGATAATCCGGCTGCCAAGGTCCAGCCAAATGCCAAGACCCTCGACGGAGCTACTGACAATCAGGCTGCCAAGAGTCGGCCAGCCGCAAACAGAGAAGCTTAATCCCTCCGACAAGCCAATGACAATACGCCTTCCCAAGAAGGGTCGTCACCCCGATGCAAGGCCTGGAACCTCTAGCGAACCAACCACTCCCCGCCCAGCATCAAGTACCAAGCTGGGGGTCGCTAGTCTGCCAACAACTCCACGCTCCGCTGAACCTCTGACGATTAAGCTGCCCAGGTCGTCCTTTTAGTCTTCGTTTATACAGGGGGTAGCCGAAGAGGAACCGGAGTTAGACAAGTATGTGGCTGCCCATACTGATGTTCCCTCCGCAGATGATGTAATCCCCCTAGAAAAGATACCTTACTTCATCAATAAAGGGCTATCTTTGAACTACCTCGAGCTTAATAAGCTTTGTACAATGTATGCTATGGAACACGGTATAGGCACTCACCTACACACACAGGTGATAAATGTGTACACCATGATCCAGCTTACTCCATTGGAAGACGCTTACCGCATAATCGAGGGAGGGGACCATCCAATCATCTTCGCCGGAAGGACGATCCGTATCCCTTTACCGTAGAAGAAGTCGACCTTGGATCAGATACCGGGAGACTGCCTCTGTATCTTTATAGCCCCCAATCTAAATATCTCATGCAGAAACAGGGGTATGATCTGGAGACGACACCAGGCCTGAACTACGGTACTGGACGACGATTACCTTTGAAGCCACCGGTCCCGGCAGGCAAACCACGGGACTACTATAGCAAGACTCGATGTGGATTAGGGTATGTTACACCTACGACGACCTCTGAGAGTTCGGATGAAGAATGTGACTGGCATTCACATTCGACCGGGTCACCAACTTCTGACTCGGATACCAGCATCGGAGACATATTCAGACAAGTCCTGTCAGTCAACATGGCATTCGCCGACGCTTATGAAGAAGATGAAGACATCCCCGAGATCCTTGAGCTAGAGCCGTGGGCCCAACAGCTGGATGCACAATGGGAAAGGCGGTTCGAACAGAGAGAACCTCCTACTGAAGATGAGGTTATACAAGTAGATCTCGGCAGTGAATCTTCTCCAAAACCGATCTTCGTCAGTAAAAGCCTAACAGACAAAGAGCGAGAATTGCTGCTGGAACTTGTCAAAGAATATATTGATGTGTTCGCCTAGAGCTACGAAGACATGCCAGGGTTGAATCCCGATATCGCTCTTCACAAGCTCAATATCCGGTCGGATGCAAAGCCAGTCAAGCAACAACAGTGACGCTTCCGTCCAGGCATCATGGATGCAATCGAAGCCGAAGTCAACAAACTAATAGCCAGCGGCTTCATTCGTGAAGAACAACATCCGGATTGGGTCGCCAACATAGTACCAGTCCTCAAAAAGAATGGAAAGATTCGAATCTGCATTGACTTCCGCAATCTGAACGAGGCATGCCCCAAAGATGAATTCCCCCTCCCTATCACGGACATCATGATTGACAATACCTGCAGCTTCGAACGTATGTCATTCATGGATGGCTTCTCAGGGTACAACCAAATCAAGATGTCTCCTGATGACGAAAAACATACATCATTCCGAACGCCGATTGGCACATACTGTTACACAGTCATGCCTTTCGGTTTGAAGAATGCCGATGCCAAATATCAAAGGGCCATGAGCATCATCTTCAGAGACCACTTACACAAGACGGTAAAGTGCTATATTGATGACATTACCGTCAAGAGCTACTGCAAGGGAGACCATCTGCAGGATCTGAGGATGGTGTTCGACCTGATGCGAGCGCACAATTTGAAAATGAACCCTACGAAGTCCTTCCTGGGTGTATCCAGCGGAAAGTTCTTGGGTTTCATCATCACCGCCCAGGGTATCCATGTAGACCCTGAGAAGACAAAGGCAATTATGGAGATGGGTCCCCGAGAAATCTCTGCGAACTCAGAGGCCTTCAAGGAAGGCTAGCTTACATCAGGAGGTTCGTTTCTAACCTCTCCGGGCGATGTCGACTATTCACCCACCTCATGAAGAAAGGCGTCTCGTTCGTATGTGATGAAGAATGTCAGCGGGCCTTCGACAGTATCAAAGAATATTTGTCGAACCCTCCAGTCCTGGTGGCCCCGGTCGCTGGAAAACCATTCCTGCTCTATGTACGAGCAATGGAGCATTCCTTCGGGACTCTGCTGGCACAAAACAACGATACAGGCCATGAACAAGCCATATATTACCTCAGTCGAATGATGATTGGGCCAAAGCATCGATATACCGCTGTGGAGAAGGAATGCTTTGTCCTGGTGTTCGTCATTTAGAAGATGCAGCACTACGTCACTGGACAAACAATACATGTGATCTCACGAGTCAACCCTCTCAGGGTCCTCATGACTAAACCAGGGGCACTCAGCTCTCGCCTCGCTACATGGGCAATATTGCTGTCCTCTTATCATATGATCTTCGTCCCACAAAAGGCTGTCAAAGGTCAAGCCCTGGCAGACTTTTTGACGGCCCACCCGGGCTCGGAGTCGTCCAGAATATATGAAGAAATCCCAGATGAGGTCACCGACTCGCATGCAACCTCTCACGATGATATATGGCGAATGTTCTTCGACGGTGCTTCGAGAACTGGACCCAAAGGCAACATCGTCGTCGGAGTCGGTGTGGTGCTGGTCTCCCCTTCAGGATTGGTGATCAATCGCGCTTACTCTCTCACAGAACCCTGCTCTAACAATGTGGCCGAGTACAACGCTCTGATCATTGGCCTCCAACTTGCAAGAGAGCTGGGGGTAGATTATCTCGAAGCATACGGCAATTCTCAGTTAATCGTCAATCAGATCCGGGGTTCATACGAGGTCCTCCATGAAGACATGATCCCCTATCACCAAATAGCAATCAACATCATCTCATCGTTCGAGGGGTTCTTCATCAAGCACGTTCCTAGACTCCGAAACATCGAAGTTGATGCCTTAGCAGGCCTGGCCGCTTACCTAGCGGTACCAAATCATACTCATCAATCGGTAGATGTGATAGGCCACGAACTGGTCTGTCCCAAGAACAACG
The DNA here is from genome assembly GCA_029216955.1 of Iris pallida. Lineage (NCBI taxonomy): Eukaryota > Viridiplantae > Streptophyta > Magnoliopsida > Asparagales > Iridaceae > Iris > Iris pallida. The sequence continues at coordinate 551,199 of JANAVB010018200.1, read as the reverse complement.
TTCAATTCGTGGCGAGTTATTCCGCTCAGACGATCGACGATGTCCCAGATTGGAGACAACCATTCATTGACTTCGTTGTCTACGATATCCTGCCGGAGAACCCAAAGGAAGCCACCTCCATCAGACGGCGTTCTCTCAGATTCTTCTACGATACAGAGACAAAAATGCTGTATCGCCGATCCTATGATGGATTATTACTTCGGTGTCTGTCAAACGCAGAAGCCAAAGAAGCCGTGCGAGAAGCTCATGACGGTATCTGCGGGGCCCATCAGCCTGGCCGTAAATTGCAATACCGTCTTCGCCGAATGGGCTACTACTGGCCCACGATGGTAGCAGATGCGATAGTGTAACTCCACTTTTTCAAATATTGAAAAAAATTTAAATATTTTTATGCTAATTAAATGAATTGGAAATTTTATTTGGTTTAATGTAGGTAATGAAAATTAGTTATCACTAAACTATGGTTAGGTTTAATTCATTTAAACCTATTAAAGTTGGGCTCAATCCAGGAAGCCCATAACCCAACCCAGGAAGCCATAACCCAACCATTTAAATTCTGAAGGGATATTACTCTCTTCATACTGAGTTAGATCAAATAGCCTTTTCAAAAATTTGAACCCAACGGCCAGGAGGAGTCGGCCATGTGCTTTCCTCTCCATCCTAACAGAATTGTCAGAGAGAGGGAGAGAGGTAGAATTCCTGCCAGTAGGTTAGCCTACCTCTCACGCTATCAATCACCTATTTAAGACCATTCTCTCCTCACTGTTATTGAACGATTTCTCCACAACTTCATCTTCCCCAAAACTTCATCCAGTCGGCCATAGCGGATTGAATCCTGAAGATCGACCTTGCAATCAACAGGACAAGACCAGTAGGTGATTTTCCTGATCTTCCCTGTCTTCTTGATCCATTTGAATCACTCCGTAGTTGAGCATGATCAATCAATGGTTGATCGTTTGGTTTTTCTTTGGATCCAGTCAATCGACTCGATCGAGAGAAGAACAGATCAAACTATAACCATTGATTCGATCCATACTTCCAATAATCATTCATTTTGGAATCAACAAATTCTGATCGTAATGTGTTTGTTTGTTTTCCTCCATGAATCAGTCGATCCTACCTGAACTCAACTAGAAGTAGTTGATCATTGTTGCATCCTCCTGATATGGATCTGCTTATTTCGAACCCCTGTTTACATAAGTAGAGGTGAGTTAATGGAGTTTTTTCCATTTAATTAGAGCTTCTCCTTACTGAATTAAGGAGTGTTTGTTTGTCAGATTCTCGAGATCATTTGATTCTGATTCCAGCTATAGCTGACATTACAGGTACATTTCCAAACCATTTTTCCCTTATCTCGATTTCCAATTACTTTTGTTCAATTGCAAGATAATGTTGACAATGGTATAAGGAATTTAGAATAGACTCTATTCCTGTGTTGATTCAATAATTTATCATGGGTATTCATTTTGGGAATGTCATGTTCATGTCTGATATTGGCAAGTTCTTAGATAAATTATTGATTAGTGATATCTGTAATTTAGAGCAAATGCTCCAGTGATATCCTATTAATAGATTGGCACTGACTGTTATAACAGTCCTGATGTTGAGGACTGAACTGAAGTTAGAAATGTTTAAGTAGATGTAAACCTGAAAATTTGGATGGTTAATAACAGTTAGCTGATATTGATTGTAATCGAGTATCATTGATATTCATTAAATCACTGCCTTCATCCTTTCAACCTATGGATAGCCAGTAGCAGAACTTAGGGTGCAGGACGTATGGCATTTACTGGGTTTGTGCTATAGCACAGTAAGGGATTTAACATTCGAATGCGGGTTAATGATTCCTGAGCATGGCTAAACAGGGATGTAGTAGCTAACTGTTAACTTTGCAATTTCCTGCTTTCAACTGAGGATGAAACCGGTAGGATTAAGTCTGGCTAGGAAGAACTATTGACTGAATGGGCTTGCTAAGGTTTAGCTCTTATTCGAATATGTACTCTTAGAACAGTATAGCTAAATTGTTAGTTGGTGATGCCAATCCCTAGGTGTTTTATTGAATCCAGGAGAGTAAACAATTCAGTAGCCATAGTTGTAATTGAGTTTTTACATTGATATTAGATTGTTTTACACCTCACCTGAGAGTATGTTTAAGACTGGTTATATCAGTCCTTCCTAGGCTGATTTATGCCTGTGTAGGACAGACAGTTGAAGGTTTAAACTAAGTTGGGTATTTTAGGATTTGTTTGTTCAGTAACCTGGGAATTTGACCATCTGGGTTCATCTGAATTATAAAACGGGTTGTAACTGTGGGTGATATTGAAGGAGTTTTGGTTAGCTCTTGCAGTTATGCTCTACTGAACCTGTATGGTGTAGTTCATGACTGATTCAAACTGATTGGTAGCAGTCCTGTTTTAGGACTGAGGTAGATTCCTAGGTAAGGGTTGGCACATTGAACCAATGCTCTGTTCATTCAGGAAGCTTCAGTACAAGGAGGGAATTTAGGATAGTAGGATTATACAGGAATTTAGACTGGTGCATACCAATTGATGTTGAATTGTCCAGTCCTAGTTAGGACTGAGTGTTACCTGTAGAGAAGGATCGTTCAAGACTGTGCTATTCAGCCAAATTGAATGGACATTGAACAATACCTGAGTACCTATAGGACTGATGACTGATTTTGTAGGCTGATATCTGAAATACCTTGGTTAGATATTGGACTGTATATATGGTACTGCCTATGTTAGACTAACACCAGGACTAACATGGTGCCAACTTGATACAAGTCTGAACTACTATGGTATCTGTGGACTGAGATGCATATAGGACTGAACAGTGTTGAGACTGGTTGAACCAGCCTAGAGAGGACTGATCCAAATCAGTCTTAACTAGACTGATTCCATCATTACTCCTATTTGGTTGTTTTCAATCAAATTAGAATGTCAGTAGTCCATCCTTTCAACCTATCCTTGAGATATTGAGTTTGATTTAGCTTGTGAGTTCATATGATTACAAATGGGTATATGGATTACCTTAGATTATGAGAATTTATCTAGGACATAAGAATTATTGGGAGACTTGAGAATTGGGTAAAACCAACACCTAGAAGCCCTATTAGCTATAAGTTAAGTTTGGGTTTGAGTCAAATTAGTAGGGTGATCCCTATTGAGATTATAATATAGATATCATTGTTCTCTCTAGTGGGTTTAAGTATAAATATCTTAGTTAGGAAAGAGTATTCATAAAGATAGGTTTTGTTTATAATATTAGTTGATATTTTTCATAGTCTAATTAAATTGTAAACCATTTAAATACAGGAGGATATCTAGCTCTATTGCCTACCTGTACTTTCCTGGAGTCAGGCAAGGACACTCTACGGTCTTGTGTATTTCATTTTATCATGTACTTTCTTGATTGACACATTGCAACACGTCATGTACTTCTGGTGCTCATGTTTCTTGTTCCTATTACTTGTACCTGGGGTGGAGAAATATACTATCTATGTGACCAATCCCAAAAAACAACTCAGGTGTGTTTAGCTTAGACCCCGCATCGTGCACGCGGGTCCTAAGCCGTACCATTCATGTGCTTACCCCTAGCCGGTCACATACTTAGTTATATTTCAAATATAGTACACACATGCAGGAGATATACCTTGTACTTATTTCCTGTGATTCCATGATACCATGTTCTTTCATGTGCTTACATATCATGTACTTTCATGTTCTTACATACCATGTTCTTTCATGTACTTTACATACCCTGTTCTTTCATGTACTTATTCACATGTTCTTTCCTGTACTTTCCATATTTCCTCGTACTTTCATATCATGATGTCTTGTTCATTACCTAGAATTGTACTTGCTCCGCTCCTGAATAGGATATGTTGCAGGTGAGTTGGAGGCCTTGTGCGACACTTACTATGGTCAGGATACTGCTTTCCTTGTTGAGCCAGCTGGAGCTGCTTGTGACCTAGAGGCAGCAGAAGCCTAGTGCTTCTCTTAGTTTTCCTATTATTTCCATGTATTGAGACTAGCAGACTTCTTTCATTAGTTGGAATGTAATAATTCTGAGTTGTACTTTACTCTGGTGGGGACACATTTATATAGATGTTGTGATTTCATTCATGTTTATATTTATCTGGTTAGTTTCCCTAGATTGGTACAGCTTACTTTGTTGTGTCTAACAACAAAGGCTGGGCGTGTCCGACTCGTACCCGATTATTCGGGAGCGGGTCATGACAGATAGACTATGCAAGAAGGTGCAAAGCCTGCCAAGTTCAGGCGGACTTCATTCACCAGCCATCCGAATTTCTACATCCGACAGTGGTGTCCTGGCCGTTCGAAGCATGGGGAATGGATATCATCGGTCCGATTACTCCACCTTCCTCCCGAGGACATCGCTTCATACTCGCAATCACAGATTACTTCTCCAAATGGGCGGAAGCTGTCCCGCTTGCAGAAGTCAAAACTTTGATCGTGATCAGCTTCCTCAAGCATCATGTCATTTATCGCTTTGGACTGCCCCGAAGGATCATCCACGACAATGGTCCGCAGTTTGCAAGCCACGTCTTCTATCGGTTCTGCGACAAGCACCGCATCCAGAATATTGCTTCGACGCCATACAATCCGACAGCAAATGGGTTGGCAGAAGCATTCAACAAACCAATCATCAAACTTCTCAAGAAGTTCGTATCGTCCAACAAACGCGACTGGAACGAGAAGCTTGGTGAATGCTTATGAGCATACCGTACCATGGTCCGAACGGCCACAGGGAACACACCATTCTTCCTGGTGTACGGGAGTGAGGCAGTTCTCCCATTGGAGACTCAAATACCCTCGCTCCGCGTCGCCCTCATTTATCAATTGACGACGGATGATAACTACCTACGCCGACTACAAGAGTTAGAGGCCTTAGATGAAAAGCGCCTCCTAGCTCAGCAAAGGATCGAGCTATACCAAGCACGCATCTCTGGAGCCTTCAACAAGAAGGTTAAAATCAGAACATTCCAGGTGGGCGATCTCGTTCTGGCAATCCGAAGACCGATGGTCATGACTCACAAGGCCGCCGGCAAGTTCCAGCCAAAATGGGAAGGCCCATTTATCATCGAGGCTGTATTCTCCAACGGTGCTTACCGCCTCGCAAAATAGAATGGAGACTTGCTCATGTTGCCCGTCAACGGCAAGTTTCTGAAGAAATATTATGTCTGAACGACACATCCCAGATTATTGAGTCATGTACCTGCTGGTGCCGCTGAACTCACACCACAAATATTACAGATTATTGAGTCATGCACCCGCTGGTGCCGCTGAACTCACTTCCACAACATTCCAGACTATCGAGTCATGCACCCACTGGTGCCGCTGAACTCACTTCCACAACATTCCAGACTATCGAGTCACGTACCCGCTGGTGCCACTGAACTCACATCCACAAACATTCCAGATCATCGAGTCATGTACCCGCTGGTACCGCTGAACTCACATTTCAACATTCCAGATTACCGAGTCATGTACCCGCTGGTGCCCCTGAACTCACATTCTGGTCACTCTCTCAGATAGTAAGTCATATATGATAATACCCCTGAACTTTCTTCCTGAAAGAGATCCTCCTTCATGATCCACTACCCGCACTCCCAGTGCACAAAAAGGGTAACTGATCCATAAATTTCCAAAACGGCCATGTCCTCATTACCTCTGAGTCGTTTCGCTTCCGCCAAAAACAAATCACCCATCGCGTAGAACTTCCATGTCCTCATTACCTCTGAGTCGTTCTATGCACCCTCCTTCATTGAGCCCACTCCTGTCATGTCCTCATTACCTCTGAATGTGAAGGCTCCGTCGAAGAGACCTTCATACTTGCCATGTCCTCATTACCTCTGAGTAAGTATGATGACTCCCTTTCGACTTATTATCTGTACCCACAACCGGAGTACGCCAAGGATAATAGGTCCACAATATTTCTCCGCTGAGTCCACTCCTGCCATGTCCTCATTACCTCTGAGCAGGAAAGCTCCACGATAAAACCTCCATACTTGCCATGTCCTCATTACCTCTGAGTAAGTATGTTGGCCCTCTCTCGTCTTATTATCCGTACCCTGAACCAGGGTACGCCAAGGGTAATAGGTCCACAAATGTCCTCTGTTGACCATAAATATCCTCCGTTGAGTCCACTCCTGACATGCCTTCATTGCCTCTGAGCAGGAAGACTCCACTGCAAAACCCTCATACTTGCCATGTCCTCATTACCTCTGAGTGAGTATGTTGGTTCCCCTTCATCCTATTATCCGTATCCTAAATCGGGGTACGCCAAGGATAATAGGCCCACAAATGACCTTTGTTAAGTCTCTTAGTACAGGCCCACCATTCCTCATCATGCCCCAGGAGCCCAGCTGCTCCATGGCATTCTACATCCCAATACCTGGAAAGTCCATGACCACCTTGCCGTGAAACTGTTCTAAGTATCCCCAGTCAATCTTGTTGCTCGTACCTAAAACCAAGGTGTGCCAAGGGTAACAGGTCCACAAACAAGTCCCCCATCCAGGGTAAACATCACCACAATACCACAAGCACGACAAGCAATGCAAATGAAGGTTATGATCGAAAGTACTCTTTATTTGAAAGAAGGAAAAAGCATTACATCTTTTGGGACCACGTCCCTCTCAATAAAAAAAGGGGGAAACAAAAGAAGAAAAGGCCGGCTATAGTTCGGCATTACACAATTCCAAAAGGCGATTCTTCACTGAGATGGCCTCCTGTTCGAGCCGCTGTTTGGCTCGACGTTCAGCCTCCTGGGATAACTGCTCCTCATCATCCAAGCCCATGAGCTCCTACCAGCCATCTTCCAACTTCTTCAGGGCAATTTCCAGGTCGGTCGAAGCTTGATTAACTCTGTCAGCCTCCTGAATAATCAGCTCCCTGTCAATACGGGCAACCTCAAGTTCAGACTCCAAGAAAGTCAACTTCCTCTGAAGCTCAAAGATCTGCCCTCGTGTGTCAGTAATCCCATGGGAGGCAGCCGCTTCCCGAGCCGTGACATCTTCACTCTCGTGGCTCAATTGATCATATCGATCAGACAGATCGCAAAGGTCTTTCAGTACGGCCGGTTTGGTTTTATCTCGAGCAGCCCTTGTCCTCTCTATAGTAGCGGTGAGAGAACTGCGCTCCCGATCTATAACTGTAGATAGATCAGCCTGCCGCAGCACCTGCAGCTGGGCCACCAGCTGCTCAGTCTCCAACAACTTCGATTCCAAAAGTGCAGCCACCCCTGCCCCACCAGGAAGGGCCTTAAGGATATCAATTTGACCCTGGACGCATTGCCGGGCCAAAACGAAAGAGGTCCCTCTGCCCACATTAGCTTCTATCCCCCTTTTTAAGTGACGATGAAAGCTGTCGACCACGTCCTGTAAAGATTCGTCCAAGACCTCTGTAGAGGACGGCGTTAGAGGGAGCACGGCCGGCAGCATCGAAGGAGTGGAGCTAGAACTTGCTACCAAGGGGGCGACTTCCGAGCAAAAAGATGCACGGATAGCGGCTAGCTCTTCCTCTGTCACCCGAAGAGCCTGGACACTTGTCAGGGCGGAGAGGTCGACTCTCTGGGCCGCCCGAGCAGAGGAAGACACGAGGACCATCGTCCCCTACCCCGATTGTCCTATCACTGGACTTGCCAAACTCGAGCCTGCAAGAGAATCATCAAAACGAGCCAGAGGGGGAAGAGGTACGCCCCTCTCCGCCAATGCCCCTTCGGCAGAGGTTGTCTCAATAAGGTCCATCCTCGACACAGAAGGGACAGGACCTGCATGTCCATGACAATGATCAATCAACGTGATCCGAAGGATGTGATCATAGAGCCGATAGGCCTCCTCGCAAATTAACATTCGGCTTATCTTACCGGGAGAGGAGCATCGAGGCTGCAGCTCGTTCGCAGCTAGCAGGGTCTCCTCACCCGCGATCTCCAAATCAAATCTGGCCAGCTCTCCTGACCCGGCCACCTCAAAGAGAGAGGCAACCTGATTAGCATCATCTGGATGGGATTCAGCAATTCTAGGGGCAGGCTCATCGGAGCCCCCGTCATCACAAGTCACAATCTCGGCTACTCGAGAGTTCTCTTCTTCTGACGCCTACAAGAGGGAAGGAAGATGATTAAAATCAAAGCTAAAAGAAAAGGAAAGACCGGTAGTAACTTATTTACCTCTAAGACGGGATCGATTTCTTCGTCTCTTTCCTTTATAGTTAGCCCGCGGTGTCTGGTTGCAGCCAGTTTCCGAGAGCGAAGAATGCCGCCAACAGGAGAAAGTCGCTTGCTACGCTTTCATGCAAGACCGGGCGTAACGGATAGCTGACCAACCACTATCTCATCTGGCAAAACAAGCGACTGATCCGTCCCTACGTCTGCCGCCAGAAGGGAAGGGCCATCTCCAGCAGGCTCGTCGTCTTCGTCACCTGCAGCATCAGAGTCTGAATTTGACACCTCGACTCTGTTCTTCCTCTTCCTTGTCTTGGCCCCCTGGGAACCCTCATCCAGGCCGGTACCAATGATGAAACTAGTACATGGGTTAAAACCAATAGGGAGCTTGTTCGCCATGACGTGGTACAGAGCCGCCATATACAAGATATCTACTGATGCCTTGATAGCGGGAACTGAGAAAACGGTACGAGTATGGAATGTGTCATAATAATTCCAGGCCGGGATGCCGTCTAGAAGGCTACCTTCAAAGCCCAGACATGAGCTGGGGCTGTCCAGAAAAAGCTGACTATACCCAAATTGCCGAGCAAACCTGCTAGGCAGATAGGGCTCCAGAAAAATAGTGTTACGGTTGCGATACACCAGATGAGAGGGGCGAATATTTCGCAGCCATAGAAGCATCTGGCCGTCCAGAAGTTGAGGGGGGCCAATACCGTCAAGATGGACAGCCGCTACTTCCTCATCAGTAAAACGAGGGATAGATGCGAAAATGTTGTACATATCTGCCCTCGCCAGTGCCATCCGGCAAGCACGCATGGTCTCAAATTCCCAAGACTCATTACGATAGCGGAAGATAAAAGCGTCGTCATCAGTTACGCCGTCTTCAGAGCCTGGTCTCATCAAAGACGGATAATGCATCAACAGCCACCCCATCAAATAATGGTAAGGCAGCTCGATCCGTTCAAAATCCTTTGTCACATTGCGAGCAATAACCTTAGATGTGAAAGTACGAAGGCCACGGTGTATGCTACACACCATGGCCGGGAGGAGAGCTAGCCGGACTCGCAAAACTAACTTTACAGCTGGAAGGATGAAATTACGACTGATCCTCTCGATGGAACCTGCGCCGCCCGAGACTACACAGTTTCGCAGCCATATCATTAGGAATGCCGCCAGGAGCGCCTTCTCCGACAACTCGTGGGTGTCCTGATAAAAATAACCGAAAGAGTCGGTCTGACTCCCGAACCTGTCACTGTAGGTGGTCACCCTTTTAGCTGACGACATTAAGGCTTTCACCGCCTCCTGGGACTGAGGACGGCGGGAGTAACTTGACCTGAAGCGTCCGTCGTGAAGAGATAGTGCACCCAGTCCTTGGTATGAGGGGCATTCCCTTCCGAGTTGTTCTCCTTTTTGGCGATTTGATGACATGTGCTATAATGGCATAATCTCTCTTGATAAAGAGCCACGAAGCCTGGATACCGCCTTTCCAACTCTTCAAACTCCTCGTTCGTGGGAGTATATACCTCAAAAGCCTCGTCCCCCCAAGAAAGCTTGGAGATCGCATGCATCTCGTGGAGCGCAATCCCTATTTCCCCTACGGGCGTATAGAAGGTTCCCGTACGACGATTATACATCTCCAGCAGAGATATAAACAGTCTCTTATTTATAGGCAAGCCATGGCTGGTGCCGCGAATAGCATGGTAATGACCAATCTCGTACAAAAAGGCCTCATACTTTTACAAAATCCACGTAGACAGATTGGTCCATGAGGGAATCGGATGTATCCAGCTGGGAAGCATCAACCGACCAATAGGATAAGATCCCTTCCGAGCAAGTTGATTCACAAAAGTGTCGGCTGTAGAAAATGTGAAATTGGGACCCGGCACATTCAAAAACGTACCCGGGGCCAACCCCATTACAGAACAGCTGGTATGCACCTTGCCCGCACACACCGATTTCAGGCTGTTGTTATAATGGATGTCTCCCACGAACATCCCACTTCGGGTAGGAGTTAAAGATTCTTCCATCTTCCGGTCCAGTGGGAGCATATTGAACCAAGATAATGAGAAGTGACGCTCCATTTGAGGGATGTGGATCGCCATCCCGTTAGAAAAAAAACTCCAGTTCTCTGACACCTCTAAAACTTGACTATTCTTCACAGTCAAGGCGTCTCCAAAGAAGAACACAGGCTTCAGGTACTCCCTGTCAAATTTTCCCGAGGTCATCATAGCATTGAGAAAATAGAAAGGCTGATTCTTGAGGGCCTTCGATCTCGTCGGGGGCTCGTCACTCGGAAACTGGTCAGCCATGTATTGGACTATATGGTCGTACCTATAGCCCAGAGCAGCTTGGGCGCTGCCTACCAGGAGCTCTCCAGTAGCATTAACCGGCAAATTCACTGAGGAGAAGACAGAAAGAGATAAGTTAAAAAAGACGGACAAAAGAACTGATAAGGTATTATCAAGCTTACGCGGCTCCAACTCAACAGAGCCTCATGTGGCTCCAATTTAATGAAGCCTTATGCGGCTTAATCTCAGAGGAATACTTATGCGGCCCTATTCAGTAAACATTCATGCGGCAGTGCTCTCATAAGGCCCTCAGGGTTCGGACAAAATTCGCACTGACCGCGTGACAGACAAAATTTGTACGAATCCATGCGGCTCAGCATAGCTCATATGGCTGCGTTGGCAAAGCGCGTATACGGTCACAGCAGTTATTCTTATGCGGCTCACAGCTCGGCCATAGGCCGAACATGCGGCTCACAAAGGCTCGTGCATAAAACATGCGACGTAGCCATAGCAGTTAGGGTTCTTTAACCCGTACAATGTCCTTACCAGCAATGGGGGATGAACGTCAGGATAAGCCACGGGGACGACGATCGGTGGAGGAGCGACCGCAGTCGAAGTAGAAGCAGTCTTGCCCTTCGCCGTCGTGGTCGACAAAGACACTGCCTTCTTCGCTGCAACGGTCTTCTTAGGAGCTATTATCAATCAAGAAGAAGATGAAGAGCAGGATAGGGGAAGATTTGAAGTAAAAGAGGAAGTAAAGAAGTCCTCTCTCTCTCTCTCAAACTCCTCTTATTTATAAGAGGACGGGAGGGGGAAGACACGTGGAGTAATAAACCGCCTCGTATAAAGACAAAATCGACTCCTCGGATTTTGCCCCCTCTCCCATAAAGGAGATTCACCCAGGACATAAAATCCAGAGATTTAATGAACCAATCCTCGGGATTCCCCCTAAAGACGGCGCTAAAAGCGAATTTGAGGCAACTAAAGACACGTACACGTGGTAATGAGCTATGCGGCTAAGCCATCCATGCGGCTGAACTATCTATGCGGCTGAAACTTCCATGCGGCCAAGACATCTATGCGGCTAGGACCTCATATGCGGCTAGAAAGGGCTTGCACACAGCCATGCTTCTTATTCAAAGTATTTCAATTTTGCAAATTGAAAACTTTGAAGGGGGTCTTGTAGAAGCATGGAAAATAATAAAGAAAGAGCCATGTGGCCAGGAAACCCCATGCGGTTCAGAAAGCCCATACGGCTTAGAGAACCCATGCGGCTCAACGCGTTTATACGGCTCTGTGATCTCCATGCGGCTCAGAGAGGTGCCACGTAGCATACAAGCAACTCTTTCCTTACTGCATTAATTGCCTGGACGGCTGACAGCTCTGACAAGACGACAGCCCTGACACAAAGACGTAATTATGACTCTGTCATAATGACAGACTCCTAGGGAAACGAAGGAGATCTCTGACATAATCCCCCGAAAAATGCCACGCAGCCTAGACACGTGGACAGTCATATGCGGCTCGAATGGAGACCCCCCATACGGCTCGAGCGGGGACTCTCTATGCGGCTCAGGCCGAAGTTGCCCTATGCGGCCCAGATCGAAACAGCCCTATGCGGCTCAAGCAGACGCTCCCCCATGCGGCTCATGAGGACCATCTCCATGCGGCTCACGAAGGAGTTATCCGTTATGCGGCCACATACGTCCATGCGGTCCAGATTATCATGTGATTCGAAGGGTCGGGGGCCACTCCCCAACAGCCTTGACACATGGCCGGGCTTATGCGGCTCAATCCTCATGCGGCTCAGATTCCCTCAGTGGCTTCCAGGACACGTGTCATAAAGTCAATCAATTTTCCAGACTTACTACAATCAAAGATTGGGTCAAATCCCAATGATCTGGGACACGTGGCAGGAGAATGAATTAAACTTATTCATTCAGATTCGCAGACATCAGCAGATCATCATAAGGGAGATTTATTCCAATCAGCATTAATTACTGAGAGGATTTGGCACAATCTATATTAGTGGCCCAGATTCATTACACTCAAAACTAATTGCCCAGATTGATCAATCGACAGGCCGCCGCCACTTTAAGGGACAATCATTGTAAATCCTAATGATTGCATTCCCTTCTTATAAATAGCAAGGTACCATTCCCTTGCGAAGAGGACCCTTTTTCGAGATTAGAGAGTACCAGAATACTTGGAGAGAAAAAGCAAAGAGAGCATTTCTTCAACGGTAAGCAATCTTCTGGAGCCAAGGCTGCATACCAATCGTCCAAGGAGTAAGGCAGAGTTGCCGTAGCTTTCCCGAGCCTCTATTGTCACCCCCAGAATCTAAAATAAATAATTGTACTTAGATTGCCGTACCTAGGTTTTCGTCCCTAGGCTTTTTTTGTACAAGCGAGTTTGTAACGTAAAGTAAAAGTCCAGTCCTTCGATAATTGTTCTGCTCTTTTATATTTTATGGCAAACACTCCGACCCAAGAAGCGCCCTCTCGTCGACATCGTCCCAAGATAAAGGAGTACGACATCTTCGTCCATATAGAGCCTCAAATGGCGACATCTCTATACTGGCCTGGTAGCTGTTGTTGTAAGCAAACTCTACCAGGTGAAGATGGTCCTTCCAAGAACCCCCGAGATCAAGCACACATGTGCGAAGCATATCCTCCAAAGTCTGGATAGTCCTCTCCGACTGCCCATCTGTCTGAGGATGATAAGCGGTACTAAACTTGAGCGAGGTGCCCAAGCTAGCCTGCAAACTCCTCCAGAGGTGGAAAGTGAATCGGCTATCCCGGTCTGAAACTATGCTCACCGGAACTCCGTACAATCTCACGATCTGACGAACATACAGCTCTGCCAGCCTCTCCGTAGACAAACCCACTTTGAAAGGAAAAAAGTGGGCCAATTTGGTCAATCTATCAATGATGACCCAAACCGCGTCTTTCCCTCCTGGCGATCGTGGAAGTCCAGATACAAAGTCCATGGTGATGTGCTCCCACTTCCACTCGGGAATGGGTAGCGGCTGTAGCAATCCACCTGGTCTCTGTCTCTCGGCCTTCACCTGCTGACACACAAGGCAACGAGATACAAACTGAGCTACCTCGCGCTTTATGCCATACCACCACACGTGCTCTTTCAGGTTCCTATACATCTTGTTGGCTCCAGGATGCATAGAATACTGAAAGCGATGCGCCTCCTGAAGAACCTCCTCCCGAAGCTCTCCACGCGGAACGCACAGCCTAGTACCGTGCCGCAACGACCCATTTTCGGCTACAGAGAAATCGTCGAGCAACCCTGTCTGCACCTGCTCTCTGATGCACCTCAGGGCAACATCATCATACTGTGCTGACCTGACTCTATCCATCAGCTCAGACTGAATCTGCAAACCCCATATCTGGATCTCCACGCCCGAAATGATGACCTCGATACCCAAACTATCCAGGTCGGCCAACAGATGACGATCTGTCGTCAAGAACATAGCTACTGGATACCTGCTCAAGGCATCTGCAACTACGTTGGCCTTCCCTGGATGGTACTGCAGTAATATATCAAAGTCCTTCATCACCTCTAACCACCGCCTCTGCCGCATGTTCAGCTCCTTCTGAGTGAACACGTACTTCAAGCTCTAGTGATCTGTGAAGATCTCAACTCGCTCTCCGTACAGGTAATGCTTCCATAACTTCAAAGCAAAAATAACCGCGACCAACTCCAGATCATGAGTAGGATAGTTCTTCTCATAAGGATGTAACTGCATGGATGCATAGGCAATCACCTTTTCGTGCTGCTGAAGAACACAACCCAAGCCCTTCCCTGAAGCATCGCTGTAGATCGAGAACCCACCTGACCCAGATGGCAAAGTCAAGATCGGATCTGAAGTCAACCTTCTCTTCATCTCATCGAATGCAGCCTGACACTCAACAGTCCAGACGAACTCCACGTCCTTCCTGGTGAGTCTAGTCATCGGCTCTGTAATCTGCGAGAAGTCCTGAACGAACTTCCGGTAATAGCCAGCCAAATCTAGAAAGCTCCGAACTTCGACAACTAAACTGGGCGTAGACCAAGACTCAACTGCTAAAATCTTCCTCTGGTCCACTGAGATCCCGTGCTCGGTCACAACATGACCTAAGAACTCCACCTGGGCCAAGAAGAACTCACACTTCGAAAGCTTCCCGTAGAGTTGCTCCCTCCTCAGATTCTCTAACACAACTCTCAAGTGCTCCTCATGCGTCTTCGAATAGATCAAGATATCGTCTATGAAGACCACCACGAACTTGTCAAGGTACTGATGGAATACCTTGTTCATCAATTTCATGAACACCGCGGGAGCATTGGTCAACCCAAATGGCATCACTGTAAACTCGTACTGGCCGTACCGAGTCCGAAATACCGTCTTAGGAATGTCATCCCACCTCACCTTTAACTGGTGATACCCGAACCTCAAGTCTATCTTTGAAAATACCTTTGTCCCACTCAGCTGATCGAACAAGTCGTCGATCCTCGGCAAAGGGTATCTATTCTTGATAGTGAGGTTGTTGAGCACCCGGTAATCAATGTACATGCGAGACGTACCGTCCTTCTTCGGCACAAACAGGACTGGTGCTCCCCAGGACGAAGAACTGGATCTGATAAACCCCTTGTCCTGCAGCTCGTCGACTAGCTTCTTCAGCTCTATCAACTCGCTGTTGTTGACCCTATAGACATGCTGTAAAATGGGCTCGGCACCCGGTACCAAGTCTATAGAGAACTCAATGTCCCTGTCTGGCGGCATCTCCGGCAACTCCTCGGGAAAGACATTCGAGAACTAAACTATCAACGGATGTGGCAAATCCTGTCCCGCCAATAAAGCTCCACAGAATCCAGCCTCCGGCTCCGCTGCTCCTCCAGCAAACTCGATCTCTGGCTCTTCCGGTGGCCTAAAAAGAACTCTGCCTCCTCTACAATCAATACTAGCATGGTGCATGCTTAACCAATCCATACCGAGTACCATATCGTACCTCGATAGGGGCATTACGAGCAGACACGCACTCAAGTTCTGGCCTCTCAGGGTGACTCTCCGCCCCTTGTAAATATTATTAACCAGGATAATACCTCCCCCGGTCATAATCTTGCAAGTCCTACCCATATATTCAGCAATAATATTGTGTCTCAGAGCAAAGGAAACAGACACAAAACTATGAGTAGCCCCAGAATCAAACAAGGCGAAAGCAGGAAAAGAATCAAGGAGAACATGACCTGCTACAACATATTCCACCGGCTCTACCTCCTCCTCTGCTGCCAAAGCGAACACCCTGCCCGCGGGTGCTCCCTTCTGGCGCTGCACAAAGCGCTGCTGCTGGGTCTGAAGTGGAGGACCTCTCTGCTGAACTGCTGGTCCTCTAGCATGCTGCACCCTGTCCTGGCCTCCTCGGACTCTGCAAAAGCGGCAATCCCTCAGCTGGTGATCGGGCACCCCACAGTAGAGACAGATGCCCAACCTCTTTCTGCAAGCCTCTTTGGTGTGCCCCGGCTTCCCGTAGAAGCCGCACGGAGTAGCCGGTCTCTGGCCCTGTCCCTAGTGCTGCTGGGCACGCGCTGGTGCCTGCTAAATCTGTAACAGAGGCTGCTGCTGAAATAGCCTCTGCTGATGCTGAAAGTGGGGGCGCTTGGCCGGTCCCGCCCTGGAACTCACCTCCAAGGTATCTCCCCTCCTCTTCGGCTTGAGGCCGAAGTGCTCCTATGCAATCTGCGCGTCCATCAATATCTGATCGAACGTCGCGTCACGGCAACCTGAGGTGCGGGTGCGCACTGCATGAATAAGTCCCCTACGAAACTTACGAGCCTTCTGTCCCACATCCTGGATCATATCGGAAGCGAATCTGCTAAGGCGGAAGAACTCTACTGCATACTCGTCCACCGACGAGTTCCCCTGCACTAGACTCATAAACTGGCCCTCCAATACTGTAAGAGCCACGTCCGGGAAGAACTTCTCCTTGAAGAGCCTTCGAAAGTCCTTCTATGCCAGCCCTCTCACCGGCGCACGAGGATCCGTGCGGTACCATGTCAGTGCAATGTCGAAGAATCGGCTGGCTGCGGCCGAAACCTGAAGTCCTCTAGGATGCTCTGTCAGCTCCATACTCCGCTACACGTCCTCTAGCCAGTCGTCTATATAAAGGATGCCCTCCGTGCCCGTGAAGTCCCTTGAGCTCATCTTCCTAAAGTCTAATACTGTCCCTGGCCTAGACTGCTGCTGGTATGGCTGCTGGCCAGTAGGGCCCTATACCGTACCCGGTGCTACTCTCTCTACGGCTGCCAGTGCAAGCTGATGCAAGTTCTCCATGCTCTGCCTCAGCATCTCAATCTGTCATTGTGACGCCACCGTCTGACGCTACGACGCCTCTGCCTGGGCTCGCTGTGTCTCCATCATCTCCTGAAGGAGAAGGAACATGTGGTGTGTATCCGTCGGTATCGGAGATGGTGGCGGCAGTATCTCTGGAACGGCGACCGAAACCCTCTGGGGTAGAGGTGGTAGACCTTCCTGTGCAACTGTCAGGGCCTCCGGGATAGTAGAATCACTGGGGGCAGTCTCGTGAACCTCCTCCTCAGCCTGGTCAGATCTCTCGGGCAAGCTACTCGATCCAGTTGTCTGCGGGTGTGTCTTCGTCATCCTGGAGACGAATTGAAACAAGGAGATCAATATCGCACATGAGAAGATATTATCAAAGAAGGAGAGTTAATTTAATACAAAGAGTGTAATCATGATAATCAAAAGATCTGAAATTTTTCTAGGTGTGATTGAGAAACTCCTATCATATCTTGGGTCCTACGTCCTAATTGCATGCTCGTAATTAGTACTCTAAGTCGAGTACCATTACGAGATCGCACTAATTGTGACACAGACCTGCATGGGCCACCACAAAAACGTGTCACGACCCGCACCTTTATGAGGGGCACGAGCACGTGGCTACGTCCAGCCTACACCGCAGTATCGACAGTAGAACGCTGTATATAACGTCTGTAAATACTACGACTATCAATATAAAGGCACCTGTACATTATATACTCTCCGAATGGAGGTGACATAGCAATACAGTCTCAATCACATGATCAAACTAAGGTAGATAGCTCAGAAGGAAAACATATGCTAGATAAAAGAGTAAATAAGTCCAGTATCCAACACAAGCCCAGATATATACAACATCACAGGGTCTCAAAATATAACATAGAAAGCTACAGTCTGATAATACTAGCTGGATCGTAGTCCAGTCAAACCTAGCTAATCTACACTACTCTGGGAGTACAAAGTCTAGTGGCTCTACTATAAGGCCACGGTCCTGGGCTACTCCATCTAGCTCGAGCCCATAATAGGTTGAGCAGTCTGCCTCAGAGTCATCTGTAATATATATCATAACGGTATCCTTTCAAAAAAATGAGCAAGTACAAGCACTAACAGCAGTTCCATATGAATTGACAAATTCTATAAGAGATAGTATAATGAACTACAAGACAAAGATACATGAAGACTTGGGAACCGTTCGGAAGCTGAGTTACAACCCTTAAACCAAACAAGGACCGGGGTTGTAACTCTTCTCCCGAACAGAACTTAGTCTCCAATCAAGGTACAATATAAAGGCATGTAGAGCATGTGAGTAACTGTATATCATAGCATGGTGAGGAAGTACTGAATGTAGAATAGAGCAGGATATAAGATAAGATAAAGTAAATATAAAATGTGCCTTGAATTATTAGAGCATTATGTGATCGGCTTGGGATAAGTGACAGGACATGCTATCCACTTGGCCCGGCAATCCGCGGTGACTGTAACGCCCCAGTCCCAAAATACGTAGGACTAGGAACGTAGACATGCCAGCTGTATTCATACGAAGTACGTAGGACTCGTATGAATACATAAGCTGTAAATGCAGTAGAAACCATAACAACTAATCTCATCCATAAAAATAATAAAAGATATCATATAATGAGAATGAATGTCTTGATACAATATGTTGGGCGAAGACAAATCCACTACCAACAAGCAAGGAAAGAAATACATGGAGAATGAAATAAATTTGGCAATGCGAAGCGAAGACGATCCAAGCGCAATCATCCTCGAAAAATAGAGATAGTCACGGCTAGAGCTAGAACACCTGCGAAAGACAATAGCACACACCTGGCAAGACAACCAGGTCCTCAGAGGGACGTAACAAGACACATAATATCATACCATAAACTGAATAAAGTTAGCTCAACAGAAAAATATATGTGACTACACAAATAAAGGTCCTTAACCATTCTAGGTGAAAATGCAATTTGAAGACAACGTTTCACACAAGGGCTCCCGAAGCTAGAAACACGGCACGTTAGCGTTTCAACCAAGGCACTAGTGGCGTCTAGAGAAAAATAAATGCACGGCCCATTAGCACTCGAGCGAGAACTAAGGGGCGTCTAGAGAAAAATAAATGCACGGCCACTAGCTCTTGGGTGAGTCACTAACGGCAGCTAGAGGAAAGTAAATGCACGGCACATTTGTGTTTCAACCGAGGCACTAGTGGCATCTAGAGAAAAGTAAATAAATGCACGGCCACTAGTCTCTCGACTGAGTCACAAATGGCATCTAGAGAAAAGTAAAGGTGTGAAAGCCCCTGCGCCTAATAACTGTCTTCACCCTCCCCATGCACTACTCGTGCTGAATCCACATCACGACATTCCTAATAACTGCTAAGTCGCTAAGTCTTCTAGACAACCATAACTATTTAGCAGTTATTGCCTATCGCACGGCATGTGCGCACCGATGGCCAGTCGATACGTACGTCCGAGATCTATATGAGACTCGTGACTCGTGATACACAAGTGTCGGGCCAATGAATGCGACACAAACAAAGGTAGTCCCTTAACTCTAGGCCAAATGCAACTAAAATATACTAATTTGCAAGTACAGTTTATATTTTCTAGAATAAGTAAAAAAATATGCATGATATTTGAGCAAGAAATTAAACAGTAAAGGCAAGGTGTCTTGCCTGGTGTTGCGCTCGGTGTGGTGCAATGATCATATCTCGGTTGTCCAATAGCCATGGTTGCGGGGTAGAGGTCCAAAGTCAGGAAGGAAGTAGGGATACGATTGGTCATGATCAGCTAAGATAGTTGAAGAGAATTGGTGGAAATAAATACATGTACTAATTTTAGAAAAAAAAAACTATTTTTATAATAAGTTTACGTAACTACTTGAAAATACTTTATATATACAATTTTTGGAAAAATACCTTTTATTAGCCAAATATATGTCTATATAAATACTTTGAAGAATCGAAAAATCATTTTAGGCTACAATTACTCTAAGTTCGTAAATATATAATAAAAAACTATATTTTATAAATTAGATAAATATTTGAAAAATATTAGAAATTATTTTTATAATCAAGAAGCACTTTAAGGGTCAAAATATTTTTTTGAGAACTATTTAAAAGTTGAAAAAATTATGTTAGGAATTAAAACTAACTTTTGTCAAATAATAATAATAATAATAATAATAATAATAATAATAATAATAAATCTTTTTTTTTGGTAAAAACTATATTTTAAAAAAATGGATAGAAAAGAATGCTACAAGTATATTTAGTTCTGCACCAAGTTTAAAATTCTATATGGGACTAAGCTAAATTCTATATATATTTTTTTTACAGAAACAATTTTGAAAAGATTATTTTAATATATATGGTTATTTAAGAATAACATAATAATACTATTGTTGTTAATACCAAGAAAAATAATAAACAGAATATTAGATAATTATATATACGTAACTATACATGTTACATCCACTATCAGCCACGATTTTAAAGTAACATGATACAACTAATAGTAATAGTTTAATATAGTAATGATGACCATTTATTTGGCTTAAAGAGTCATAATAGAATATTAAAACCCATTACTGATTGTTTATTGTTCCAAGAAGACAAAAAATATTGTAAGAGAGAAAGACCAGAAACCGAGGGGAAGGTTGAGAGGGAGTGAAGAAAGTTGGAGAATAAGAGAGAGAAGAGTGGTTCTCTCCAAATGGAGAGAAGAAGAAGACCTCGAGGAAGAAGAATCGAAGAAGGGGACTCAGCTCGATGTGCACGACCGACCGTCGACGGAGGCAGCGGCTTCGACGGTGTTGGTTGCCGCGACGGTGGCCACGCGAGCAAGGGTCGACGAGGAGGCACTTGGCGGAGGAAACGGGATCCGGTACGGGCTGCTTGATGGGGCCGCAGTGCTCAACCGTGGCGGTGGTGATGGGCGAGCGCCTGCACGCTTGAGGAGATGTCCGCTCGAGTTGGGGCTTCGGCGGAGGGTTTCTCCGGAGAAGGCTCAAGAGGTCGTGACAAGGCGTGGGGACCACCTCGACGACGTGGGGTCGTCTTAGCGAGGCGGGGCGGCTGCCGTGGAGGCGGAGGTAAGTGAGGGTGGTGGGTGTTTGGTTATTTTTGGTGGTAGTTGGCATTTTGAGGACAGAATTTGGTGGGTTCTTGGTGGTGGCGCCGGCCGGCGGTGGCCAAGGCGATACCGACGTTCGTCGGACACGACTGGGCATGAGGGTGGCCGTGGTGGTGACCATTGGTCTGTGCAGGAAAAGGGGTGGTCGGTAGGACGGAGTTGGTGTTGGCAGCGGTGGTAGTGGTTGTGGTGATGGTGGGTTGTGCCGAGGAATCGGCTGGGTCGGAACAGGGTGCTGGACAGGGAGAAGGAACGGGGTAGGTTTAGGATTTGGGATTAGGTGTTATGTGTCGGGGATGGTCGACGTGTGAGAAAAATATGTCCTGCGAGGCACAGGTTATGGGTTGAGGCCGTGTCCGGTATGTGGACACGAGAAAGAATTTGTAGTTGTACAAAAGAAAATAGTGGAAGGAAAAAATGATGGGCACGGACACGATGTACTGCACGTGGGTGGGAAAAATACTTGTGGAATATTTATGGCTTGTGGAGAAAAATGGAGGAGTACCTGCCTATTTATAGGATGTGGGAATTCCCATTAAGATAACAGGATTGGTTTAAACCCAAACTAGATAATTCGTTATTTAATTTAAATTCAAATCCAAATCTAAATGTAAATCTAATTTAAATCAAATTAAATTTTAGTTTAAAATCGATTAGGATAAATCAAATTTCAATTACTTAACTATTTAAATAAGTCCATAAATTTAAATCAAGATTTAAATGCCCCAATAATTTTAAAATATTTTTCTAAAATACTAATAATATTAATTTCGAAAATAATAAATATTTTTAAATATCTTTTCGAATAATAAAATATTTATATTTAAAAATTTCGAAAATAAAAATTTATAAATTTAATTTAATGTACGCAAGGAATATAAAATAGTTTTTTAAATTACTACTAATAAATAAATAAATAAAGTAATAAGATTTTGGTAACTTTAAGCAAAATACAAATACAATAATTATTATATATATTATTTGAAATATAAAATAGAAAAAAAAATGTTTTTCAAAAAAAATATGTACGCTCGCACATATTCGCACTCGACGAGCAAGAAAATAAATTTCGTGCGCGACGCTCAATACGACTACGCGACGTACAATTCAAAATTTTAAATCAGTACCAAAATTAAATAAAAAATAGTAGAAATTTAGGGGTTTTACATCCTACCCAACTTAAAAAAAATTCGTCCTCGAAATTAAGAATTAGGAGGGGGTGAGAAGACACAACGGTAGATAGAAGGGTTTATAGAAGTTTATATGGTCGTAGTCTAGGTTAAGGATATGATTAAGAGACGATTGTAATCACTTCTTAAATTCAAGTGATTAGAAAGTCGAGATTGTAAATTAGGGTCGAAGGAATGGTCAAGTAGTTCAAGACAAAGATATAGTTACATTGGGTGGTAATGGTCATGGTGGTAGGACAGTTAGAGGAGTTTTAGTACGACGCTTTCGTCCTTCTAAAATAGGTGAAGGCGAACGCAATATAGAGTTCGAAGGAGGCGTTATCGAATACGAATACGTGATTCAAAGACGATCGAATAATTTCAAAAGAATTGTCAATACAGTCGTGGATGGGATTGTAAGGGCCAAGTTCAATTATGTCCCCATCCACGTAGAGTAATAGACAAAGCGAACCAAAGTGCACTTGGTTGATCAGACCATTATGCACCGGTTCTGATTAGACAATAGGCTAGTGAGCGCTCAATAGCATATGTCATGAACAAACTCGATAAAGAATAAGCTCGCAAAAACTAGGCTACATTAGCATCATTAGTCAAAACGGTAAATACATAGGCACGAGAGATTAAGATTTAAAGAAGGTAGAATGATTTTATGGCATACAGTCGTCCTATAGTCTCATTGTCCAAGTCCTTGGTTGGCTAGACGGGTTAGGTCCTCTAGATTCTAGGATCTAAATAAGCTTGCTAATATAGGTCACTAGGTCAAAGGGGTTGCTAGTCCATAAGGTATTCTACCCAACTTAAAGAATTAAACTAAAGGTATTTTGGGACAATTAACTAGTAGGGTCACTCTCTAACAAGCACGAAGGGAAGATAAGAGTAGGGATGGAAGGAAGCAAGCAAGATGCAATTGATGAGTCAAACGGTAGATAAAATCAAGGAAAGAGGTCAAGCATGTGGATGAGATCCTAGACTTCTAATCCTATACGCAGGTTTGCTTGGTATGGTAAGGTAACCAAACAATTTATCTTGACCTGCATGGGCCACCACAAAAACATGTAACGCCCCAGTTCCAAAATACGTAGGACTAGGAACGTAGACATGCCAGCTGTATTCATACGAAGTACATAGGACTCGTATGAATACATAAGCTGTAAATGCAGTAGAAACCATAACAACTAATCTCATCCATAAAAATAATAAAAGATATCATATAATGAGAATGAATGTCTTGATACAATATGTTGGGCGGAGACAAATCCACTACCAACAAGCAAGGAAAGAAATACATGAAGAATGAAATAAATTTGGCGATGCGAAGCGAAGACGATCCAAGCGCAATCATTCTCGAAAAATAGAGATAGTCACGGCTAGAGCTAGAACACCAGCGAAAGACAATAGCACACACCTGGCAAGACAACCAGGTCCTCAGAGGGACGTAACAAGACACATAATATCATGTCATAAACTGAATAAAGTTAGCTCAACAGAAAAATATATGTGACTACACAAATAAAGGTCCTTAACCATTCTAGGTGAAAATGCAATTTGAAGACAACGTTCCACACAAGGGCTCCCGAAGCTAGAAACACGGCACGTTAGCGTTTCAACCAAGGCACTAGTGGCGTCTAGAGAAAAATAAATGCATGGCCCATTAGCACTCGAGCGAGAACTAAGGGGCGTCTAGAGAAAAATAAATGCACGGCCACTAGCTCTTGGGTGAGTCACTAACGGCAGCTAGAGGAAAGTAAATGCACGGCACATTTGTGTTTCAACCGAGGCACTAGTGGCATCTAGAGAAAAGTAAATAAATGCACGGCCACTGGTCTCTCGACTGAGTCACAAATGGCATCTAGAGAAAAGTAAAGGTGTGAAAGCCCCTGCGCCTAATAACTGTCTTCACCCTTCCCATGCACTACTCATGCTGAATCCACATCACGACATTCCTAATAACTGCTAAGTCGCTAAGTCTTCTAGACAACCATAACTATTTAGCAGTTATTGCCTATCGCACGGCATGTGCGCACCGATGGCCAGTCGATACGTACGTCCGAGATCTATATGAGACTCGTGACTCGTGATACACAAGTGTCGGGCCAATGAATGCGACACAAACAAAGGTAGTCCCTTAACTCTAGGCCAAATGCAACTAAAATATACTAATTTGCAAGTACAGTTTATATTTTCTAGAATAAGTAAAAAAATATGCATGATATTTGAGCAAGAAATTAAACAGTAAAGGCAAGGTGTCTTGCCTGGTGTTGCGCGCGGTGTGGTGCGATGATCATATCTCGGTTGTCCAATAGCCATGGTTGCGGGGTAGAGGTCCAAAGTCAGGAAGGAAGTAGGGATACGATTGGTCATGATCAGCTAAGATAGTTGAAGAGAATTGGTGGAAATAAATACATGTACTAATTTAAAAAAAAAACTATTTTTATAATAAGTTTACGTAACTACTTGAAAATACTTTATATATACAATTTTTGGAAAAATACCTTTTATTAGCCAAATATATGTCTATATAAATACTTTGAAGAATCGAAAAATCATTTTAGGCTACAATTACTCTAAGTTCGTAAATATATAATAGAAAACTATATTTGATAAATTAGATAAATATTTGAAAAATATTAGAAATTATTTTTATAATCAAAAAGCACTTTAAGGGTCAAAATATTTTTTTGAGAACTATTAAAAAGTTGAAAAATTATGTTAGGAATTAAAACTAACTTTTGTCAAATAATAATAATAATAATAATAATAATAATAATAATAATAATAATAATAATAAATCTTTTTTTTTGGTAAAAACTATATTTTAAAAAAATGGATAGAAAAGAATGCTACAAGTATATTTAGTTCTGCACCAAGTTTAAAATTCTATATGGGACTAAGCCAAATTTTATATATATTTTTTTTACAGAAACAATTTTGAAAAGATTATTTTAATATATATGGTTATTTAAGAATAACATAATAATACTATTGATGTTAATACCAAGAAAAATAATAAACAGAATATTAGATAATTATATATACGTAACTATACATGTTACATCCACTATCAGCCACAATTTTAAAGTAACATGATACAACTAATAGTAATAGTTTAATATAGTAATGATGACCATTTATTTGGCTTAAAGAGTCATAATAGAATATTAAAATCCATTACTGATTGTTTATTGTTCCAAGAAGACAAAAAATATTGTAAGAGAGAAAGACCAGAAACCGAGGGGAAGGTTGAGAGGGAGTGAAGAAAGTTGGAGAATAAGAGAGAGAAGAGTGGTTCTCTCCAAATGGAGAGAAGAAGAAGACCTCGAGGAAGAAGAATCGAAGAAGGGGACTCAGCTCGATGTGCACGACCGACCGTCGGCGGAGGCAGCGGCTTCGACGGTGTTGGTTGCCGCGACGGTGGCCACGCGGGCAAGGGTCGACGAGGAGGCACTTGGCGGAGGAAACGGGATCCGGTACGGGCTGCTTGATAGGGCCGCAGCGCTCAACCGTGGCGGTGGTGATGGGCGAGCGCCTGCACGCTTGAGGAGATGTCCGCTCGAGTTGGGGCTTCGGCGGAGGGTTTCTCCGGAGAAGGCTCAAGAGGTCGTGACAAGGCGTGGGGACCACCTCGACGACGTGGGGTCGTCTTAGCGAGGTGTGGCGGCTGCCGTGGAGGCGGAGGTAAGTGAGGGTGGTGGGTGTTTGGTTATTTTTGGTGGTAGTTGGCATTTTGAGGACAGAATTTGGTGGGTTCTTGGTGGTGGCGCCGGCCGGCGGTGGCCAAGGCGATACCGGCGTTCGTCGGACACGACTGGGCATGAGGGTGGCCGTGGTGGTGACCACTGGTCTGTGCAGGGAAAGGGGTGGTCGGTAGGACGGAGTTGGTGTTGGCAGCGATGGTAGTGGTTGTGGTGATGGTGGGTTGTGCCGAGGAATCGGCTGGGTCGGGACAGGGTGCTGGACAAGGAGAAGGAACGGGTTAGGTTTAGTATTTGGGATTAGGTGTTATGTGTCGGGGATGGTCGACGTGTGAGAAAAATGTGTCCTGCGAGGCACAGGTTATGGGTTAAGGCCGTGTCCGGTATGTGGACACGAGAAAGAATTTGTAGTTGTACAAAAGAAAATAGTGGAAGGGAAAAATGATGGGCACCGGACACGATGTACTGCACGTGGGTGCGAAAAATACTTGTGAAATATTTATGGCTTGTGGAGAAACAATGGAGGAGTACCTGCCTATTTATAGGATGTGTGAATTTCCATTAAGATAACAGGATTGGTTTAAACCCAAACTAGATAATTCGTTATTTAATTTAAATTCAAATCCAAATCTAAATGTAAATCTAATTTAAATCAAATTAAATTTTAGTTTAAAATCGATTAGGATAAATCAAATTTCAATTACTTAACTATTTAAATAAGTCCATAAATTTAAATCAAGATTTAAATGCCCAAATAATTTTAAAATATTTTTCTAAAATACTAATAATATTAATTTCGAAAATAATAAATATTTTTAAATATCTTTTCGAATAATAAAATATTTATATTTAAAAATTTCGAAAATAAAAATATATAAATTTAATTTAATGTACGCAAGGAATATAAAATAGTTTTCTAAATTACTACTAATAAATAAATAAATAAAGTAATAAGATTTTGGTCATCTCAATAGACAACTTTAAGCAAAATACAAATACAATAATTATTATATATATTATTTGAAATATAAAATAGAAAAAAAAAATGTTTTTCAAAAAAAATATGTACGCTCGCACATATTCGCACTCGACGAGCAAGAAAATAAATTTCGTGCACGACGCTCAATACGACTACGCGACGTACAATACAAAATTTTAAATCAGTACCAAAATTAAATAAAAAATAGTAGAAATTTAGGGGTTTTACAGTGACCTCAACGGAAAGTCATGCCGGCCAACCTGGATAACGAGCACAAGGTAAATGGGATCTCGCTACACCCTACGTGAGGGGAGAGTGGCGCGAGCACAAGAATAGTGACAGGGTGGTTTGGATCACATAGCCCCTAATAATTTCCCATCCCCGAATAGTACAATGGATCTGGACATGACACGTCATGGCACGTGATTCCATAAGAGGGTAGCAAGTCCCCTTAGAAATTGGTGTCTATACAAGTACAGGGAATAAGGCAGAAAGTGTACCAATATACTCAGAAATCTAGGAACAACATCTCATGTCATGATCCAACGTATACTAGTCCGTGAACTATCGTGACTGAGAATCAAGTAAGACACTACGACTGAATCGGATATAGCAGATATCAAAACAATAAAAACTATCAGTGAATGTACTCGCCTGCTGTCCTGAGCTGTAGGGTATATCAATGCTCAGAGTGGTAATCAGAAACCTAAAGATGAGATATTTCATGTTAATTTAGGTTTAACAAAGTTATGAATGATTTATGATGAATGATATGAATCTAGGTCAAACTAGGTCTCATTGAGTCACACTAAGTCCTGTCAAGTCAATCTAGGTCAAATCAAGTTATATCAAGTCAATCTAAGTCAGACTAAGTCAACCCTAGGTCATACCAGTCAAAGCAAGTCAAACGGGGTCAAGAGTTGGCCTACAGTTGACTTTTAGTCAACTGGTCAACCCCGGTCAACTCTGGTCAACTCTAGGTCAACCCTAGGTCAAACTGGTCAAATATTGACCAACAGTCGACTTTTAGTCAACTGGTCAACTCTAGTTTGGTTTTGGTCAAATTTAGACAAAGTGTTGACTCATCGTTGACTTTTGGGTAAAAAGTCAACTCTGGGTCAACCGAGCCAAAATTGGTTCAAAAATGACATTTGTAGGGTGTACCTAACAAGTCACCTAAGTTTTAAGTCAATCCGAATACCCGAACCCCGTATCTTGAAATTCCCGATTACCCTTTATACATTACCCTTAACCCGCTCTAACATTGACGCCAAGTGGCTTTCCCTTAGGAATTCCACTCCCGGCTTCCTAGGGTAGTAGGGTACTAGCCTATACAACCATTACCTACCAAGTTCTCTAGGTAGAATGGACATCCAGTCCATCTTACGGTCCATATTGGTCGTTTACCCGTTATCTCGAGTATCGTAGGATACTCAACGGTATCGCGTGATACCACTCTCCTAATCCCAAACGAAGTCCCGATTTCCACCAAGGAGCCTACCCGCAAACTCTATTTTATATTAACTAAGTCCCCTCCAAGTTTGGACGCGTTCCGACGCTCCTAACTCAAAATCCCCTCTTCACTAAATCTCACACAACCACTCACACACACTCTCAACACTCATTTCCCACATTCACTTAGGACTAACTTAGGGGCTAGTTCTATGGGTTTTATAGGAGTATATATAGCTATATATAGGGGTATATAGGTATACATATGGGGGTTGAATTGGGGGCTAAAGGGGGGAGTGATGCCTTTGCTGCAGCTACTGCTGCTGGTCCTGTTGTTACTGCTGCTGCAGTTGCTGTGTTGGGGGGGGGGGGCAGCAGCCCCTTGCCCCCCCTGCTGCTACTGCTAATGCTCTCCTTTCCCTTCCTTTCCTCCTCCTTTATCTCCTCTAATTCCCTCTCAAATCCCTCTCTAATTCTCTCTATATCTCTTCTATTTCTTCCTCTCTAATCTCCTCTATTCTTTCTATAATATATATAAACTCTCACATTGTCACGCCCCAGAACCAGAATACTGGAGAGCGGGGGAATGACTCAGCCAGCTACGTATTACGGGTAGATGAATACCGTATAATACGATCAATGCTGTCTAAAAGACGAGGGGGTGCATACTACATGAAAGTCTCACTATGGTCACTTCACATCTATTGTCTCAATCATTCAAACAAGAAACAGTAATAGAGAACATGTAAGATAAAGCAGTAAGGCGTCCCAAAACGCTCTGTCAAATGTTCTTGATATCTGGCTTTATAAAATATAGCCAGATTGATGTAGCAAAAGTATACACAATTGTTATCAGCTGCAGTCTGACTTTAATTACAATTATGTAAAAGTAAGTACAAGACAATCCGACTAACATGTCGGTGCCAAACGGCAAGGTATTAAGTAGATAACAAAACGAGCGGGAAAGTAAGAAAAACCCACTCGAGCCCTCCTGCGATCATCCCTCTAGTGTTGACCATCGTGGAGGTAGAAGTAAGCTGGATCCTCGGGGACCGGCTCTAAATCTGGCCATGCAAAACCAGAGAGGTTAGACCTCTAACAGCAAGTACCGCAAGGAAGCACGATATGAGGGATTAAAACCAGTAATGAGAAAATATGATAAATAGATCTCTGCTTTCTACTGGGATTCACATAGTATCACGACACTTTGAACCAACCTCCCAACCAAACAATGACAGAAGTTGGCACGTCATGTCCTGACATTCTGATCATCTCAGTTAGGTAACAGAGGACATACAGTACACAAACAAGTTAATTTAAACGGCCATTCAACTACTACGGCTTGCTACTGTGAGTTCCAAGTTATTCTGGAATTATGCAATAGAGATTCCTCAGTTCTTACTATGTGCAAGCAAGGCTAGTTTACCCAGTCAATCAATTGCGCCAATCATGAATTAGACGAGTCCCGGCAGGACGCCCGTCATCAATATACAATATACAATAGATAATATAACCAGATACCGCTCCCTGCCCGTGTGGCAGATTTGCAGTATCTGTGGGGACCAGCCGGCCTGTCGGGCACTACTAGTCCCAAGAGGGTTGCCATGTAAGAACTCGGGAATCCATTCTCTCCATGCAATCATTATTTTATTTAACTTAATAGTCTCTACGTTAAGTGAAATCCCATGCCGTGGGTCATGGTCATTCAAATGAGTACTTTCGTACGGGGTACGATATGTACAACTCTACAACGATACCAGTGCGGTTAGGTTGCAAGTCTTACATAGCGTAATGCAACAATCAAAACTAACCACGGAGTAGTCATGCCTTGACCATAAAGTACACATGCTGCTTTTGTAAAATAAATAAATAAATAAATTGAAGCCTGCATGTGCCTGTATGTCAATATTCGGGATCAGCCAGTCGATTACAATAGTTCATAATTAATATGAACGTGTCTCATTCATTCAATTCAATAAGACGACTAGCCAGTCTCTTAGTTCCAACTAGGAACGCATGATCAATTATTAGTCAAAGTAACAGTCGGGGTCAATTCATGACAAGGCATGAAAGTCAATTTAGTATTAAGCATGGTCGAGTCTATAACTAGCATAAAATAGTTGGTAACACATTCTTGAAGCCAAGAAAAAGATCTACAACTTTCATGTTGGGAGTTGAAAGAAATTCTAGCCATAATTCAGTCAAAATAGGACATATAACAGTCAGAAACAACCAAAATAGGCATATGCGGCCTATTCTGCGACATGCGGCTCATGCGGCCCTACTGCGACACCATATACGGCTCAACTGCGACATACAGCTCATGCGGCCCAACTACGACACCATGCAGCTCAACTGCGACATGTGCCCCATGCGGCCCAACTGCGACACCATGCGGCTCAACTGCGACATGTGCCCCATGCGGCTCAACTGCGACACCATGCGGCTCAACTGCGACATGTGCCCCATACGGCTCATTCGCGGCATCATGCGGCTCAACTGCGACATGTGTCCCATGCGGCTCATTCGCGGCATCATATGCGGCTACTGCGACATGCGGCCTCATGCGGCCCAACCGCGACATCTATGCGGCTACTGCGACATGCGGTCTCATGCGGCCCAACCGCGACATCTATGCGACTCTACTGCGACATGCGGCCTCATGCGGCCCAACCGCGACATCTATGCGGCTCTACTGCGACATGCGGCCTCATGCGGCCCAACCGCAACATCTATGCGGCTCTACTGCGACATGCGGCCTCATGCGGCCCAACCGCGACATCTATGCTGCTCTACTGCGACATGCGGCCTCATGCGGCCCAACCACGACATCTATGCGGCTCTACTGCGACATGTGGCCTCATGCTGCAGATGAACATAGAAGTTTGACCAAAATTATTTTGGACATAACTTTCTCAAAATAAATCGAAATCTAACTTTTCAAAAGCTAAACTTCAGTAGAATTAAATTCTCTACAACATGGAACCACTTATTTTCGAAAACAACAGAGTTTGATAGATCAAAACCATAAAATCCATACGAAAACTAAAACTTAAAACTTAGATCTACACCCAACCATCCATGGAAATCAAGAACTTCAAGACCTAAACTTGTAGAGGATGAGAAGATGAACAACATAGACTAAAAATAAATGGGGATGCATGAAATCCCTCATGGTGTGCAAGATGTACTTGCCTCTCACAGGTGGGTTAGGGTTTGGTGGAGAAGTAAATGTGAATGAATGAAGAGAGAGAATGAAAGAAGAACTTTTATATCAAGGTCAAGTGGATCTCCACCATTCATTCTCTCCACCAAATCCAAGCCATCCATTCATTTCCATGTTGAACCAAACCACACCAAGTTGGTTTACCATGAACCGAAATGAACCAAGAGCCAAGAAAAAGCAGAAAATAAAATGCAGGAAAATTAATAAGCGCAAAATTGAAGAATTTAAATACAGAACAAATGCATGATAAATATTAAATAAATACGTATTCTGGGAACGGAAAGTGACATCTCTACCCCCCTTAGAAAAAATTCCGTCCTCGAAATTTTAAATCCAAGCAGGATAGGAAAAATCGAGCTGATCTAGGTACAAAAAACTTGAGCAAGCAATCATTCTTTAATATTTAACTAGCAGATAACATATCTATATTAACAATCTACGATATCAAGTAGTTCTATCTATGAGGTGACAAGCATGAGGGGTTAAGACAATCAAGGTACACGGGAAGAAATATACCTTGTGAGTCAAACAGATGTGGATACCGTGATCGGATATCATCCTCACGTTCCCACGTTGACTCTCCTAATGAGTGATGACCCCAAGCAACCCGGACAAGGCTAATTGTTCGGTTCTTGAGTATCTTCTCTCTCCGGTCCAAAATGGACACCGGCTGCTCCTCGTAAGACAAGTTGGTACCAACAACCAACTCAGAATGATCAAGGATATGGCTGGGGTCCGATACATACCTTCACAATTAAGATACATGAAACACGTCATGCACCTCTCGTAACGAAGGTGGAAGGGATAAACGATAAGCAACATCGCCTACCCTATCAAGGATAACGAATGGTCCTACGTATCGCGGACTCAACTTCCCGCGAACGCCAAATCTAATGACCCCACGGGTAGGTGAGATTCGCAAGAACACGTGGTCCCCAACAGAAAACTCTAGCGGTCTACGATGCTGGTCCGCCCAATGACGATGCCGGTCCTGTGCAACTCGAAGTCGCTCTCTAATTCCCTTGACCAATTCAACTGTCTGAACAATCATTTCTGGGCCTAACATCTTCCTCTCCCCGATATCATCCCATGCTAGTGGCGATCTACACTTCTTACCATATAGAGCTTCGAATGGCGCCATCTGGATACTGGCTTGATAACTGTTGTTGTATGAGAACTCAACTAAGTGCAGGTGGCTCTCCCAAGATCCTCCAAAATCTAGGGTGCAAGCTCGCAACATATCTTCTAATGTCTGAATTGTTCTTTCTGATTGTCCGTCCGTCTGTGGATGGTAAGCCGTGCTAAATCTTAACTTGGTACCCAGACTATGATGTAAGCTCTTCCAGAAATATGATGTAAAACGGGTATCTCGGTCTGACACAATGCTGACAGGGACTCCATGCTGCCTGACTATCTGTTGCATATACAACTCTGCCAACTTTTCTGTAGATTGCCCTACTCTGAAAGGGAGAAAGTGTGCCACCTTTGTAAGCCGATCTACTATCACCCAAATAGCATCTTTACCACTTGGTGATCTCGGTAAACCGGTTGCAAAGTCCATTATGATGTGCTCCCACTTCCATTCCGGGATAGGAAGTGGCTGTAATAACCAAGCTGGCCTCTGCTGTTCTGCCTTCACTTGCTGACATACCAAGCAACGGGAAACGAATCTAGCTATCTCCCTCTTCATCCCGTTCCACCAGAAGTGCTGCTTGATATCTTGGTACATCTTGGTCCCTCCAGGGTGTATAGAATATTGAGAACTGTGAGCTTCTGTCATAACCTCCTGTCTGATATCTCTACTAGGCACACATAGGCGTGATCCAAACCTAAGCGTACCATCTTCGTGAATTCTCATCTCCTTCCTGAGTCCTGACTCACATTCTGCTCTAAGCTTCTGAATCCTTGGGTCCTGTGCCTGAGCTGCCTTGATCCTATCTACCAAGTCAGATTGGACTTGTAGACTTGCCAGAACTCCTACATCATTAGGATGTATAACTTCTATGCCCATCTCCTGAAGGTCTTCTAAAATGTGCTTCTGTGTTGTCAACATAAATGTGCCGCCTCTCCTACTAAGAGCGTCTGCTACCACATTAGCCTTGCCTGAATGATACTGAAGCTCCACGTCATAATCCTTGATCAACTCCAACCATCTTCTCTGTCTCATGTTCAGTTCCTTCTGAGTAAAGATGTACTTCAGACTTTTATGGTCCGTGTACATATCCACTCGATCACCATATAAGTAATGCCTCCATAGCTTCAAAGCAAATACTACTACCGCCAACTCCAAGTCATGAGTTGGGTAATTCTTCTCGTGGTCCCGAAGCTGCCTAGATGCATATGCTATCACCTTCCCATGCTGCATGAGGACACATCCAAGTCCTTTACCTGACGCATCACAATATACTGTAAAACCTCCGGGTCCAACTGGCAATATAAGAATAGGCGCTGATATCAAGTTCTGCTTCAAGGTATCAAATGATGCCTGACACTCTGCCGACCAGACGAATGGCACATCCTTCCGTGTCAAGCGGGTCATGGGTGCTGAAAGTCTTGCAAAATCTGACACAAATCTTCTGTAATATCCTGCCAATCCTAAGAAACTCCGTACATCAGCTACGGTCTTGGGTACTGGCCAGCTCTCTACTGCTTCTACCTTCTTGGGATCTACTGCTACTCCAGCTCCTGATATGATATGACCCAAAAATAAAATATGATCCGTCCAGAACTTACACTAGCTGAGCTTGGCATACAACTGGTTCTCCCTCAGAACCTGCAATACTGTCCTGAGGTGGTCTTCATGCTCCTCTTCACTGGCAGAGTACACAAGAATATCATCGAGAAACACCATGACAAACTGATCTAGGTATGGCATAAAGATGCGGTTCATCAAGTCCATAAATATTACTGGAGCATTGGTCAAACCAAACGGCATTACCAAGAATTCATAATGCCCATACTTTGACCTGAATGCTATCTTGGGAATATCCTCCTTCCGAACCCTCACTTGATGATACCATGAACGAAGATCTATCTTGGAGAAAACTCCAGCCCTGCTCAACTGATCAAATAAGTCGTCGATCCTGGGTAATGGGTACTTGTTCTTTATTGTTGCCGCGTTAAGCTTCCTGTAATCAATGCACAATCTGGATGATCCATCCTTCTTTCCTACAAGTACCACTGGTGCTGCCCATGGCGATATGCTAGCTTGGATGAACTTTTTCTCCTTCAGTTCCTCTATGTGCTGATATACCTTGGTCTGCTCTGAATCTGCCATTCTGTAAACTCGATCTGATATCGGTTTAGTTCCAGGTGCCAATTCTATGCTGAACTCAATATCTCTAACTGGTGGCAGACCTGGAAGTTCTTCAGGAAATACATCCAGAAACTCTTCAACTACCTTCGGAACTTGAACTTCTTCCATTGCTGTTACTACTCCCTGCTCTTGCTGAGTTGCCTCTGACCTGACTAAGGTGAATCTCTTCATACCTGGAATATCAAAAGATACACTCCCACTACGACAATCTATTGTCGCATGACTGTCTTTCAGCCAGTCCATGCCTAAGATAACGTCAAAATTTCCAACAGGAAATTCTATCAACTGGGCGGGTAAGGAATGCCCGTAAACCACAATACTACACGCTAGAATAACTCTACTAACTCCTACGAGCCCATTGCCAGTGAGTATATTCAACCTCCCTGGCAATGCCTCGAACTCCATTCCTAGCCGTGTCGCAAATTGTGTAGATATAAATGAGTGTGATGCTCCCGAATCAAACAATGCTACTGCGGGATATGAGGCGACGAGAATGTTACCTGCCACAACATCTTCCGATGCTAATACCTCCTCCAAGGACAGTGTGAATGCCTGCCCTCGACCTCCTTGCTGATTTCCATGCTGCGGCCTAGCCTGATGTTGCTGCTGGCCCCTGCCTTGATGATGCTGGGGCGGTCTATGCTGGTGTTGCTGCATCGGCGGTCCCTGCTGCCGAAACATCTGAGCTTGCGGTATTAACGGACGCTGGGCCAATGGTCTCACTGCCACTGCTGGTCCTCGATACTGTCCTGCCCCTGGTGCTGGCAGAGCAGGAAACTGCTGCGCTGGTCCTCCTGACCTTGAATTCATGGGACATGTGGTAACTCGATGATCTGGATTTCTACATATCAAACACAGCCCGTTCAATGTCCGACACATATCTCTAGTGTGCCCTATCTTCCCACAATAAGTGCAGCCCGCTGGGGGTTGCTGGTTCTTCCTCTGTTGCTGCTGCCTGGGTGGTGGTGCTGGTCCCCGTATCGCCACATCGTGGATATGAATGCCAGGAGATGGTGCTGTTGTTCGGGGCGCTGATCCCCCTCCTCCTTCAATCTGACTGTGGGATCTCTTCTGACCCCCAGTCCTTGTCGTAAGCCTCTGAATGGTGATTTCATGCCTGCGGGTTGCCGTCAATATTTCGTCGAAAGTTTGGTAGTTGTGCCCCTCTATCAACTGCAAGAGCTCAAGATGAAACCCTTGCTGGAACCTCATCGCCCTCTGGCGCTCCGTTGCTACCATCTCTGGGGCAAACCTACTCAATCTGCAGAACTCCGCTGCGTAAGCATCTACCGTCTTGCCGGCCTGCTTGAGGTTGATAAACTTCTGTTGTAGCTCAAACTGTGCCACAACTCCATAGTACTTCGTCTTGAATCTTGCTGTGAAATCGTCCCAAGCAACAGGACGTCTGATGCCTACCTCTTCTGATTCCCACCAATCACGTGCGAGATCCTGAAGTAACAACCTCACCTGATCCACACGTTCTTCTGCCGGCACCTTAGCGGCTGTCAAAATAGCCTCAATATCCTTAAGCCACGCATCTGCTGAGATGGCATCTTTCGTGCCCTCGAAACGACGGGGGTTGTACTTGCAAAACCTGGCTGATGCTCATGAATCTGGCCTCGTCCCTCTTTTCAATGCCGTCTGCAATCCTTGGTTGAGTAGTACATTCTGCTCTTGTAACTGAGCGTGCATGCGCTGCTGGACTAACATCTGGTGTTGCTGAGTAGCCATCATCCCTCTCATGATCTCCAGAAGGGCTGGTGTGTCCAATTCCACAGGGGTAGGTGGAACTATTGGTGGTGTTGGAACCTCCGAATACTGCGGTCCAACTGCTGGTTCCACTATCACTTCTTCCTGGATAGTCTCTTGAGTTAGTACCGGCTCTTGTTGCTGACCAACATGGTCAGGTTGTCCATGTTGTTGCTGTCCAGCTCTAACAGGTGCGGACGAAGTGCCCCTAAGAAAAGGGACAAGAGAACAATCAAATGACCGGACAGGGAAGATCAATGAAGTCAAAGGATACTGGAATGTCAAGCTGGTATTGAGAACAATGAATTGCGAGATCAAGGGAGAACATGTGTGATTGAGACATCCTATAAATCAAAATACCCTACAAGTCTGAAATCAGACCTGCATGGGCCACCACTAAAACCTTGTCACGCCCCAGAACCAGAATACTGGAGAGCGGGAGAATGACTCAGCCAGCTACGTATTACGGGTAGATGAATACCGTATAATATGATCAATGCTGTCTAAAAGACGAGGGGGTGCATACTACATGAAAGTCTCACTATGGTCACTTCACATCTATTGTCTCAATCATTCAAACAAGAAACAATAATAGAGAACATGTAAGATAAAGCAGTAAGGCGTCCCAAAATGCTCTGTCAAATGTTCTTGATATCTGGCTTTACAAAACATAACCAGATTGATGTAGCAAAAGTATACACAATTGTTATCAGCTGCAGTCTGACTTTAATTACAATTATATAAAAGTAAGTACAAGACAATCCGACTAACATGTCGGTGCCAAACGGCAAGGTATTAAGTAGATAACAAAACGAGCGGGGAAGTAAGAAAAACCCACTCGAGCCTTCCTGCGATCATCCCTCTAGTGTTGACCATCGTGGAGGTAGAAGTAAGCTGGATCCTCGGGGACCGGCTCTAAATTTGGCCATGCAAAACCAGAGAGGTTAGACCTCTAACAGCAAGTACCGCAAGGAAGCACGATATGAGGGATTAAAACCAGTAATGAGAAAATATGATAAATAGATCTCTGCTTTCTACTGGGATTCACATAGTATCACGACACTTCGAACCAACCTCCCAACCAAACAAGGACAGAAGTTGGCACGTCATGTCCTGACATTCTGATCATCTCAGTTAGGTAACAGAGGACATACAGTACACAAACAAGTTAATTTAAACGGCCATTCAACTACTACGGCTTGCTACTGTGAGTTCCAAGTTATCCTGGAATTATGCAATAGAGATTCCTCAGTTCTTACTATGTGCAAGCAAGGCTAGTTTACCCAGTCAATCAATTGCGCCAATCATGAATTAGACGAGTCCCAGCAGGACGCCCGTCATCAATATATAATATACAATAGATAATATAACCAGATACCGCTCCCTGCCCGTGTGGCAGATTTGCAGTATCTGTGGGGACCAGCCGGCCTGTCGGGCACTACTAGTCTCAAGAGGGCTGCCATGTAAGAACTCTGGAATCCATTCTCTCCATGCAATCATTATTTTATTTAACTTAATAGTCTCTACGTTAAGTGAAATCCCATGCCGTGGGTCATGGTCATTCAAATGAGTACTTTCGTACGGGGTACGATATACACAACTCTACAACGATACCAGTGCGGTTAGGTTGCAGGTCTTACATAGCGTAATGCAACAATCAAAACTAACCACGGAGTAGTCATGCCTTGACCATAAAGTACACATGCTGCTTTTGTAAAATAAATAAATAAATAAATAAATAAATTAAAGCCTGTATGTGCCTGTATGTCAATATTCGGGATCAGCCAGTCGATTACAATAGTTCATAATTAATATGAACGTGTCTCATTCATTCAATTCAATAAGACGACTAGCCAGTCTCTTAGTTCCAACTAGGAACGCATGATCAATTATTAGTCAAAGTAATAGTCGGGGTCAATTCGTGACAAGGCATGAAAGTCAAATTAGTATTAAGTATGGTCGAGTCTATAACTAGCATAAAATAGTTGGTAACACATTCTTGAAGCCAAGAAAAAGTTCTACAACTTTTATGTTGGGAGTTGAAAGAAATTCTAGCCATAATTCAGTCAAAATAGGACATATAACAGTCAGAAACAACCAAAATAGGCATATGCTGCCTATTCTGCGACATGCATGTGGACCTACTGCGACATGCGGCTCATGCGGCCCTACAGCGACACCATATACGGCTCAACTGCGACATACAGCTCATGCGGCCCAACTGCGACACCATGCGGCTCAACTGCGACATGTGTCCCAGGCGGCCCAACTGCGACACCATGTGGCTCAACTGCGACATGTGCCCCATGCGGCCCAACTGCGACACTATGCGGCTCAACTGCGA
>JANAVB010018200.1:319821-504821 GCA_029216955.1 Iris pallida | reverse complement strand
TAGTCACGATAGTTCACGGACTAGTACACGTTGGATCATGACATGAGATGTTGTTCCTAGATTTCTGGATATATTGGTACACTTCCTGTCTTGTTCCCTGTACTTGTATAGACACCGATTTCTAAGAGGATTTGCTATCCTCTTACGGAATCACGTGCCACGACGTGTCATGTCCAGATCTATTGTACTATTTGGGGATGGGGAATTATTAGGGGCTATGTGATCCAAGCTACCCTGTCACTATTCATGTGCTCGTGCCACTTTTCTCTCACGAAGGGTGTAGCGAGATCCTTTTGCCTTGTGCTCGTTATCCAGGTTGGCCGGCATGACTTTCCGTTGAGGTCACCGCGGATTGCCAGGCCAAGTGGATAGCCTGTCCTGTCACTTATCCCAAGCCGATCACATATCTCTCTAATAATTCAAGTCGTATTTTATATTTACCTTATCTTATTGTATATCCTGCTCTGTTCTACATTCAGTATTTCCTTTCCATGCCTGATATACAGTTACTCACATGCTCTACTTACCTTTACATTGTACCTTGATTGGAGACTAAGTTCTGCTCGGGAGAGGAGTTACAACCCCGGTCCTTGTTTGGTTTAAGGGTTGTAACTCAGCTTCCGAACGGTTCCCAAGTCTTCATATATCTTTGTCTTGTAGTTCATTATACTGTCTCTTATAGAATTTGCCAATGCACATGGAACTGCTGTTAGTGCTTGTACTTGCTCATTTTTCTGATAGGATATCGTTATGATATATTACAAATGATTCTGAGGCGGACTGCTCGACCTATTATGGGCTCGAGTTAGATGGAGTAGTCCAGGATCGTGGCCTTATAGTAGAGCCACTAGATTTTGTACTCCCGGAGTAGTGTAGATTAGCTAGGTTTGACTGGACTGCGATCCAGCTAGCTTTATCAGACTGTAGCTTCTATATTATATTTTGAGATCCTGTGATGTTGTATATATCTGGGCTGTATTGGACACTGGACTTATTTACTCTTTCATCTATCATATGTTCTCTTTCTGAGCTATCTACATTAGTTTTATTCTGTGATTGAGACTGTATTGATATGTCACCTCCATTTGGAGAGTATATAATGTACATGTACCTTTATACTGTTAGTCATAGTATTTACAGACGTTATATACAGTGTTCTACCGCCGATACTGCGGCGTAGGCTGAACGTACCCACGTACTCGTGCCCCTCATAAGGGTGCGGGTCATGACACATTTTTGTGGTGGCCCATATAGGTCAGTGTCGCAATTAGTACGATCTCGTAATGGTGCTCGACTTAGAGTACTAATTACGAGCCTGCAATTAGGACGTAGGACCTAAGACATGATAGGAGTTTCTCAATCACACCTAGGAAAATTTCGATCTTTTGATTATCCTGATTACTTCCCTTGTATTAAATTAATTATCCTTCTTTGATAATCTACTCATGTGCCATATTGATTTATTGTTTTAATTCGGCTCCAGGATGACGAAGACGCACCCGTAGGCCACTGGATCGAGTAGCTTGCCTGAGAGATCTGATCAAGCTGAGGAGGAGGTTCACGAGACTGCCCCCAGTGATTCTACTATCCTGGAGACCCCGACAGTTGCATAGGGAGGTCTACTACCTCCACCCCAGAGGGTTTCGGTCGTCATTCCGGAGATGCTGTCGCCACCACCGATACCGACGGATACACATCATATGTTCTTTCTCCTTCAGCAGATGATGGAGACACAGCGGGCCCAGGCAGAGGTGTCGCAGCGCCAGTCGGAGGTATCACACCGTCAGATTGAGATGCTGAGGCAGAGCATGGAGAACTCGCATCAGCTTGCACTGGCAGCAGTGAAGAGAGTAGCACCGGGTACGGTACAGGGTCCTACTAGCCAGCAGCCGTACCAGCAGCAGTCCAGGCCGGAGACAGTATTAGACTTTAGGAATATGAGCTCCAGGGACTTCACAGGTACGGAGGGCATCCTTTATGCAGACGACTGGCTAGAGGATGTACAGCGGAGCATGGAGCTGGCAGAGCTTCCTAGAGCACTTTGGGTTTCGGTCGCAGCCAGCCGATTCTTCGACATTGTGCTGACATGGTAGCGTACGGATCCTCGTGCATCGGTGAGAGGGATGACATGGAAGAACTTCCGGAGGCTCTTCAAGGAGAAGTTCTTCCTGGACGTGGCTCTTACAACATTGGAGGGCCAGTTCGTGGGTCTAGTGCAGGAAAACTCGTCGGTGGACGAGTATGCAGCTGAGTTCTTCCGCCTTAGCAGGTTTGCTCCCAACATGATCTAGGATGAGGGGTAGAAGGCTCATAAGTTCCGCAGAGGACTTATTCATGCAGTGCGCACCTGCACCTCGGGTCATCGTGACGCGACGTTCGATCAGATATTGATGGACACACAGATTGCAAAGGAGGACTTCGGCCTCAAGCCGAAGAGGAGCGAAGATACTATGGGGGCGAGTTCCAGTGCAGGACCGGCCAAGCGCCCCCATATTCAGCATCAGCAGAGGCCATTTCAACAGTAGCCTCTGTTACAGATTCAGTAGGCACCGGCACGTGCCCAACAGCACCAGGGACAGGGCCAGAGACCGGCTACTCCGTGTGGCTTCTGCGGGAAGCCGGGGCACACCAGGGAGGCTTGCAGGAAGAGGTTGGGCGTCTGTCTCTACTGTGGGGCGCCCGATCACCAGCTG
Source organism: Iris pallida (assembly GCA_029216955.1). Lineage (NCBI taxonomy): Eukaryota > Viridiplantae > Streptophyta > Magnoliopsida > Asparagales > Iridaceae > Iris > Iris pallida. The sequence continues at coordinate 502,128 of JANAVB010018200.1, read as the reverse complement.
AGGGATTGTCGTTTTTGCGGAGTCCGAGGAGGCCAGGACAGAGCGCAGCCGGCTAGAGGACCAGCAGTTCAGCAGAGGGGTCCTCCCCTTCAGACCCAGCAGCAGCGCTTTATTCAGCACCAGAAGGGAGCACCCGCGGGCAGGGTGTTCGCTTTGGCAGCAGAGGAGGAGGCAGAGCCGGTGGGAGATGTGGTAGCAGGTCATGTTCTCCTAGATTCCTTCCCTGCTTTTGCCTTGTTTGATTCTGGGGCTACTCATTGTTTTATGTCTGTTTCTTTTGCTTTGAGACACAATATTATCGCTGAATATATGGGTAGGACTTGCAAGATTATGACCGGGGGAGGTATTATCCTGGTTAATAATATTTGCAAGGGGCGGAGAGTCACTCTGAGAGGCCGGGACTTGAGTGCGTGTCTGCTCGTAATGCCCCTACCGAGGTACGATATGGTACTCGGTATGGATTGGTTGAGCATGCACCATGCTAGCATTGATTGTAGAGGAGGCAGAGTTCTTTTTAGGACGCCGGGAGAGCCAAAGATCGAGTTTGCTTGAGGAGCAGCGGAGCCGGAGGCTGGATTCTGTGGAGCTTTGTTGGCGGGGCAGGATTTGCCACATCCGTTGATAGCTGAGTTCTCGAATGTTTTTTCCGAGGAGTTGCCGGGGATGCCGCCAGACAGGGACATTGAGTTCTCTATAGACTTGATGCCGGGCGTCGAGCCCATTTCACAGCATGTCTATAGGGTGAACAACAGCGAGTTGATAGAGCTAAAGAAGCAAGTCGACGAGCTGCAGGACAAGGGGTTCATCAGATCCAGTTCTTCGTTCTAGGGAGCGCCAGTCCTGTTTGTGCCGAAGAAGGACGGTACGTACCGCATGTGCATTGATTACCGGGCGCTCAACAACCTCACTATCAAGAATAGGTACCCTTTGCCGAGGATCGACGACTTGTTCGATCAGCTGAGTGGGGCAAAGGTCTTTTCGAAGATAGACTTGAGGTACGGGTATTACCAGCTGAAGGTGAGGCGGGATGACATTCCCAAGATGGCATTTCGGACTCAGTACGGCCAGTACGAGTTTACAGTGATGCCATTTGGGTTGACCAATGCTCTTACGGTATTCATGAACTTGATGAACAAGGTATTCCATCAGTACCTTGACAAGTTCGTGGTGGTCTTCATAGACGATATCTTGATCTATTCGAAGACGCAGGAGGAGCATGAGGAGCACTTGAGAGTTGTGTTAGAGACTCTGAGGAGGGAGCAACTCTACGGGAAGCTTTCGAAGTGTGAGTTCTTCTTGGACCAGGTGGAGTTCTTAGGTCATGTTGTGACCGAGCACGGGATTTCAGTGGACCATAGGAAGATTTCGGCAGTCGAGTCTTGGTCTACGCCCAGTTCAGTTGCCGAGGTTCGGAGCTTTCTAGGTTTGGCTGGCTATTATCGGAAGTTCGTTCAGGACTTCTCACGGATTGCAGAGCCGATGACTAGACTTACCAGGAAGGACGTGGAGTTCGTCTGGACTGTTGAGTGTCAGGCTGCATTCGATGAGCTGAAGAGGAGGTTGACTTCAGCTCCGATCTTGACTTTGCCATCCGGGTCAGGTGGGTTCTCGATCTTCAGCGATGCTTCCGGGAAGGGTTTAGGGTGTGTTCTTTAGCAGCACGGGAAAGTGATTGCCTATGCATCTAGGCAGTTACGTTCTCATGAGAAGAACTATCCTACTCGTGATCTGGAGTTGGCCGCGGTTATATTTGCTTTGAAGTTATGAAAGCATTACCTGTACGGAGAGCGAGTTGAGATCTTCACAGATCACAAAAGCTTGAAGTACGTGTTCACTCAGAAAGAGTTGAACATGCGACAGAGGCGGTGGTTAGAGCTGATGAAGGACTTCGATATATCACTGCAGTACCATCCGGGGAAGGCTAACGTAGTTGCAGATGCCTTGAGCAGGTATCCAGTTGCTATATTCTTGACGACAGATCATCACTTGTTGGCCGACCTGGATAGTTTGGGTATCGAGGTCATCATTCCGGGCATGGAGATCCAGATGTAGGATTTGCAGATTCAGTCTGAGCTGATGGATAGAGTCAGGTCAGCGCAGTATGATGATGTTGTCCTGAGGAGCATCAGGGAGCAGGTGCGGACGGGCTTACTTGACGATTTCTCTGTAGCCGAAGACGGATCGTTGCGGCACGGTACTAGGCTGTGCATTCCGCGTAGAGAGCTTCGGGAGGAGGTTCTTCAGAAGGCGCATCGCTCTCAGTATTCTATGTATCCTAGGGCCAACAAGATGTATAGGGACCTGAGAGAGCACGTATGGTGGTATGGCATAAAGCGCGAGGTAGCTCAGTTTGTATCTTGTTGCCTTGTGTGTCAGCAGGTGAAGGTCGAGAGACAGAGACCATGTGGGTTGCTACAGCCGCTACCCATTCCCGAGTGGAAGTGGGAGCACATCACCATGGACTTTGTATCTGGACTTCCACGATCGCCAGGAGGGAAGGACGCGGTTTGGGTCATAGTTGATAGATTGACCAAATCGGCCCACTTTTTGCCTTTCAAAGTGGGTTTGTCTACGGAGAGGCTGGCTGAGCTGTATGTTCGTCAGATCATGAGATTGCACGGAGTTCCGGTGAGCATAGTTTCAGATCGGGATAGCCGATTCACTTTTCATTTATGGAGGAGTTTGCAGGCTAGCTTGGGCACCTCGCTCAAGTTTAGTACTGCTTATCATCCTCAGACAGACGGGCAGTCGGAGAGGACCATCCAAACTTTGGAGGATATGCTTCGCACATGTGTGCTAGATCTCGGGGGTTCTTGGGAGGACCATCTTCACCTCGTAGAGTTTGCTTACAACAATAGCTACCAGGCCAGTATAGAGATGTCACCATTTGAGGCTCTATATGGACGGAGATGTCGTACTCCTTTATCTTGGGACGATGTCGGCGAGCGGGCGCTTCTTGGGCCGGAGATGGTTGTGGATGCGACCGAGAAGGTCAGGATGATTAGAGACAGACTTCGGGTGGCTCAGGATAGGCAGCGGCATTGGGCCGATAGTCATCGGAGACCGTTAGAGTTCGAGGTTAGTTTCAGTTCTTGTCGTGTTATTTGTGTTTGTTGTTTAGTCTCTGTGCTGAGTTTTTTGTCTTGTGTCTAGGTTGGTGACATGGTGTTTTTGAGGATATCCCCGACACGTGGCACTATTCACTTTGGCGGCGGTAGAAAGCTCAATCCGTACTACATCGGACCTTTCACCATCTTAGAGAGGGTCGGTGCAGTAGCCTACCGACTGGACTTGCCTACTAGGCTCGGGAGAGTGCACAACGTGTTTCATGTATCTCAGCTGAGGCGGTACGTGGCAGATCCTAGCCATGTATTGGACCATTCAGCGATACAGGTGGGACCTATTCTTATCTATCCAGAACAGCCGGTGGAGATTCTGGATCGCAGGGAGAAGGTGCTCCGGAACCAGGTCATACCCTTGGTTCGGGTTGCGTGGAGACATCACTCTCCAGGTGAGTCTACCTGGGAGAGGGAGAACGACATGCGGGAGCGTTTCCCTTATCTTTTTGCGCCCTGAGGTATAAATCTATTTCTTTTGTCTTTCTGTTTGTGATTTCCTGTGCTTGTCTTCAATTTCGAGGACAAAATTTTTTTAAGGTGGATAGACTTGTCACCCTCACTTTTCCAAGTTAGGGGTAAAATGGTAATTTTCTATTTTATAATATTTTTGGGAATTTTATTTCATGAATATTAATATTTAATTATTATAGGAGTCGGGTTCGAATTTCATCGCATTCCGAGTTAATTCGGGACCCCGGGAAATTTCGACTTGAGACATAATTAGCATGTTAATTAACCATGGCCCACCACACTAAACTTTTAGGTTTAGGAGTTTGGACTAGTCCTCCATGAGTAATTAAGTTTAATTATGATTTTTATTTAATTTTAGCAATTTCCAAAACCTATTTTGGATTATTTTAGCATGTAAGCTAGGGAGGGGCAAACTTGTAATTACAAGTGCCCCTACCCTATCCTCCATGGCCGGCCATAAAGGCCACCCCTTCCACCTCTCCTTTCTTCTTCACTAAGTTATCACTCTCTCTCTCTCTTCATTCATTCCTTTCCAACTTCTTCTTCTCCATCAAATCTACTTTAGGTAAACCCTCTAATCTCTCATTTAATTCCTCATTTTGCATTCTTTCCTTCACATTAATTAGAGAGGGGACCATTCTCTACAAGTTGACCCTAGATTTTGTAGGTTCCCCTAAAATCTAGTTATATATATATATATATATATATATATATATATATATATATATATATATATATATATATATATATATATATATATATATATATACACACACTCCCACACATGGACACACACACTCATATACATGTGTATTTGTGTGAGTGTGTGTGTCCATGTGTGGGAGTGTGTGTGTGTATATATATATATATATATATATATATACATGTGTATTTGTGTGAGTGTGTGTGTCCATGTGTGGGAGTGTGTGTGTGTCCATGTGTGATAGTGGTGTCATGAGAGAGTGTATTTGTATATAAGTATGTGTGTGTCCATATATATATGTATATAGATATATATATATTTATATGTGTTTGTGAGTATATATATATATATATATATATATATATATATATATATATATATATATATATATATATATATTTTTTGTGAGTATGTATATATATATATATATATATATATATATATATATATGTGTGTGTGTGTGTGTGTGTGTGTGTGTGTGTGTGTGTGGTCATACATATATATGTGTGTGTATTTGTATGTGTAGAGAGGGGAAGGGAATGAGATTTATAAGTGAGAGTTTATATATATATTAGAGAGAGTTAGAAAGGAGTTTAGAGTGATTTAGAGAAGGGGAAATGAGGGAATTTGAGAGGAGAAGAGAGGAGAAGAGGAGGGCAGCCACCATAGCAGCAAGGGGGATAGGGCTGCTGTTTCTCCCCATAAACAGCTCCCACAGCAGCAGCAAACCAGCAATAGCAGTAGCAGCAGTACCAGCAATAGCAGCAGCAGCTAGCACCCATTTAACCCCCCAAACCACCCTATTTTGACCCCGTATATATCCCACTATATATACTAATATATATACATATATATATACCCTATTATTAGCTCTATATAACCCTAATAAACCTACTAGAATAACCCCCAAAACTTGTTTCAAGAGAGTGTGAAAAGTATAGGTTGAAGAGAGTTTGAGTGAGTGAGTTAAAGGGTTGAGTTAGATTTGGTGATAGGGGAAATTGAGTTCCGTGATTCGCAACGCATCGAAACTTGGAGGGGACTTAGATAATGTGATTTAGATTTTATGGATAGGCTTCGGAGTTGGAATCGAGGTTGCGTGTGGGATTGGGGAGATGGTATCGCACCGCACCATTCCGTATCTTGAAATATTCAAGATAACGGGTAAACGGGCGATTCAGACCGTAAGATGGACTGGATGTCCACTTACCCTAGAAAACTTGGTAGGTAATGGTTGTATAGGCTAGTAGCCTACTACCCTAGGAAGCACGGAGTGGAATTCCTAAGGGAAGGCCACTTGGCGTCGAGTTAGAACGGTTTAAGGGTAAATGTTAAGGGGTAATCGGGTAAATTCAAGATACGGAGTTCGGGTAGTCGGATTGACTTGAAACTTGGGTGACTTGTTGGGTACACCCTACAAATGTCATATTTGAATCAATTTTGGCTCGGTTGACCCAGAGTTGACTTTTTACCCAAAAGTCAACCGTGAGTCAACACTTTGTCTAGATTTGACCCAATCCAACCCAGAGTTGACCAGTTGACCAAAAGTCAACTGTTGGTCAACATTTGACCAGTTTGACCTAGGGTTGACCTAGAGTTGACCATAGTTGACAAATTAACCAAAAGTCAACTGTAGGCCAACTCTTGACCCCGTTTGACTTTCTTCGACTTATTTTGACTTGCGATGACTGGTATGACCTAGAGTTGACTTGGTCTGACTTAGATTGACTTGATATAACTTGATTTGACCTAGATTAACTTGACAGGACTTAGTGTGACTCAGTGAGACCTAGTTTGACCTAGATTTCATATCATTCATTGTGAATCATTCTTAAACTTGTTTAAACCTAAATTAACATACAGTATCTCATCTTTAGGTTTTTGATTACCGCTCAGAGCATTGATATACCCTACAGCTCATGACAGTAGGCGAGTACATTCACTGATAGTTTTTATTGTCTTGATATCTGCTATATCCGATTCAATCGTAGTGTCTTACTTGATTCTCAGTCACGATAGTTCACGGACTAGTACACGTTGGATCATGACATAAGATGTTGTTCCTAGATTTCTGGGTATATTGGTACACTTCCTGTCTTGTTTCTTGTACTTATATAAACACCAATTTCTAAGGGGATTTGCTACCCTCTTACGAAATCACGTGCCATGACGTGTCATGTCCAGATCCATTGTACTATTCGGGGATGGAGAATTATTAGAGGCTATGTGATCCAAGCCACCCTGTCACTATTCATGTGCTCGCGCCACTCTTTCCTCACGAAGGGTGTAGTGAGATCCTTTTGCCTTGTGCTCGTTATCCAGGTTGGCCGGCATGACTTTCCGTTGAGGTCACCGCGGATTGCCGGGCCAAGTGGATAGCCTGTCCTGTCACTTATCCCAAGCCGATCACATATCGCTCTAATAATTCAAGTCACATTTTATATTTACCTTATCTTATTGTATATCCTGCTCTGTTCTACATTCAGTATTTCCTTTCCATGCCTGATATACAGTTACTCACATGCTCTACATGCCTTTACATTGTACCTTGATTGGAGACTAAGTTCTGCTCGGGAGAGGAGTTACAACCCTGGTCCTGTTTGGTTTAAGGGTTGTAACTCAGCTTCCGAACGGTTCCCAAGTCTTCATATATCTTTGTCTTGTAGTTCATTATACTGTCTCTTATAGAATTTGTCAATTCACATGGAACAGTTGTTAGTGCTTGTACTTGTTCATTTTCCTGACAGGATACCGTTATGATATATTACAGATAATTCTGAGGCGGACTGATCGACTTATTATGGGCTCGAGTTAGATGGAGTGGTCCAGGACCGTGGCCTTATAGTAGAGCCACTAGATTTTATACTCCCGGAGTAGTGTAGATTAGCTAGGTCTGACTGGACTACGATCCAGCTAGCTTTATCAAACTGTAGCTTCTATATTATATTTTGAGATCCTGTGATGTTGTATATATCTGGGCTGTATTGGACACTGGACTTATTTACTCTTTCATCTATCATATGTTCTCTTTCTGAGCTATCTACCTTAGATTTATTCTGTGATTGAGACTGTATTGATATGTTACCTCCATTCGGAGAGTATATACTATACAGGTACCTTTATACTGTTAGTCGTAGTATTTACAGACGTTATATACAGCGTTCTACCGCCGATACTGCGGCATAGGCTGGACGTACCCACGTGCTCGTGCCCCTCATAAGGGTGCGGGTCGTGACATGTGAGTAGCACTAACCCACTAACCTAAACCAACACTATAATCACGTGAACAAACATTTATTTAAAGTGATCTTTCTATTAAGAACTATAGTCAATTGACAGTGTTTATAATTTCTTACCAACATCCCACTTGTCCATCCTGCAACATAAGTATTAGATATAATAATTTAAGCAATATAAAATTGTTCCTACATCAAATTTTGTTAAGCCTGACTACAAGTTCTCATTAATATACATCCTAACTATATGACGGTCATTGGTGCTCGCATTTTTGTACCACGAAGGACTTTTTACATGGTATTGCGATACGTCCTTTCAGAGCAGGTGGCTAGCCTCAATGAAGGTCTTGCAATATCTCGTGCCTGTTAGTACGTCCTGACATTTTCTTTTAGGTCAAAGCAGTCCTAGTGCCTTGGGTACCGTCTGAGAATTTTTTTCGAACATTGGGCACAAGTTGTCCATGACAATGCAAATGCATTTGTAACATAATCATTAAGCATAATTTGCATGGTAAAGTACTAAAAGTAAATAAATCAAAATCTCTACTTTGTACATATGATTTATCGCATCAACACTTGATGACCTATTGGTCCCAAAAAATTCAACTTTCACTTGGTGACCTATTGGTCCCAACATTTTCAATTTTTACTCGAAGACCTATCGGTCCCAACAATCCTGTCATTCACTTGGTGACCAATCGGTCCCAAAATTGTAACAGTTTATAGTATCGGTTCATTTCTCATGTGAAACTTGCATTATAGTATTTTTCTTCAATTACACTAGCAAATCATCTTTATGTGTTTCATTTATCACAACAACATCAAACATGGGGATCACTTATCTTTTATATCAACTAAAGCATAATTCATTTTATGGACATAGCAAGGCAACACAAGAATTTATTTTATTAGGATGTGAAGGAGTAGTGAAGAAGGGACATAACCACCCACTTATATAAATTGACTTCCTACTCCAATCATGCATATACCTTATAATGAGTCTTCAAGAGATGATTTGATGCGATGAACGATCTTCTTACTTGGCATAACCATACAAATGTGCCACGCTTCATAAACCAACCCATCCAGCCAAGTTAAGCAAGTCTACATCATCACTCAAATCTCTCGATTTCCAACACCATTTACATCCCCAACCGTTTGATTAATCCAAGAAGCCAAAAAAATACCTTCGCTCAGAACGGTGCATTACATCTTGGTCGCTAGTCAGATTCTAGCACCCAAAGTTGCTCTTATACTGCCATGTACTATGCTCTTGCGGTCGTATAGCGTCACTATAATCGTATAACTATATATAAAATATATAGATTGTGTTATTACTAGACATGTGAAAAATATATATTATAATAACTAACACAATTAAAATCTAGTATAGATATCCAAAAAATATCAAACTAGAAATGTGCGACTCACGTTGCTAGATAATCAAATATATAGTAGCCTTCATGGGATACGTCCATCGTTTTGGCCAGCCATCCATTAGCAGTAGAGTAAAGATTAGGGTTATGGTTGGATTAGGGTTAGGGTTATATTACCTGTAGTAGCAAATAAAGTTATGCATGATTCTAATATAAAAAAGCTTATAAAATAAAATAATAAAAATCAAACAAACAAAAAACCTTCTTCTCTCCTAGTTTATGTATGTTTCTCTTCTTGTTTCTCTCTTCTCTTTTTCTGTGTTTCCCTCTTTTATTTTCTTGTGCTTCTCTCGGCCATACCTCTTGTCACTCTTGTTTTTCCATTATACGTATTTTCAGTATACGTGTACGGATTTTTGACCCGTATTTTGACTTGTCTAGCGTAGTTTGGTCTTGGTTTAGCTTGGCTTGGTTTATTTTGGTTTGGTTTGGGTCAAGATGGTTCATCATGTTGAACCCTCTATATAACCCAACCCCTTTCTCTCTCCTCCTTTACTTTTATTTATTTCTTCATCTATTTTTCCTCTTTATTTATTTTCTCCCAAACACTTAGGCAAGTGTAATCTTGCTTCATGAGAGATCTCATGTTTTATTGTTCCAATGTCTTCCTTACATAGTTTTATAACTCTTTAGTACTTGGTATTTTTGGCTTTGGTAGATAAAATCTTGTAGATCTAAGTTTATTCAAATCTTGGCTTTCTTGGATTTTGATCTATCAAACTTCATTATTTTTAAGTTTTGATTGTTCCATGTTGTAGAGAATTTCGTTCTACCCAATTTAGACCTTTGAAAGTCCCGATTTCGAGTTGTTTTGAGGGATTTATGAACTTGGGAAGTTCATGGCTTCCATGAACTCATGCTCTCGGCATGGAGAAGAAGAACGGTGCAAGGCGCATAGCTCTTTTTATGCGCCCATAGCAGCCTTTCCTTTGGGCGCATAGCCCTATATATGTGCCCAAGGCACCCTGCTTTCTTCTGCTTGGGCGCATAGCTCTTGATATACGCCCAAATCTTTTCCCCCCCTGCCTGGGCGCATAGTCTCTGATATGTGTCTGAGGCATTATGTTTCATTCTGACTGGGCGCATAGCTCTTGGTATGCGACCACTTAGCCATGGAGGCTAGTCTCCAGGCTTGTCTTCCAGTGCACCCTGCCCCTAAGTAGGTGGGCGCATGCACTCTTGGGCTCATGCCCTTCCATAGTACATGCACCCTGGGCGCATGCTCTTTAGGCGCAAGCTCCCTTCGGGCGCATGCCTGTTTATGGGTGCATGATGCTTTGGGCGCATGCTGCCCTGGCGCATGCTGCCCAGGCGCATGCTGCCCTTGGGCGCATGCTGTCCCTGGCCCCCTTCCTTTTGCCATGATAATTCGTGTTGCTTTACCCATGCTTGTCCCCCATGGTCCTTAGTGTAAGTTGTGACCTTTGAGCATGATGGGCATCTTCCATGACGGCCTTGTATAATGTTATTATCTGTGTTACCTATGTACTCTGGGCTTTAAGCACGATCTTAACATGACATGTATACTCCTTGATAACTCTTTCGGTGGCCTGTCGTGGCGCACCCTTGACCAGTAAATCCTTGGCATACAAGTACACTTAGTACGAGAACGATATGATAAACATGAACACGACATGGAAATATGGCTTAACATGATAACTCTTAATAGTGGTCCATTGAGGCACACTCTTGACAAGCCCCTTGACATGATAACTCTAACAGTGGCCCATCGTGGCGCGTTCTTGACAAGTAATAAGTAAGCATGACATGTACAAGCTTGATAGTGGCCCGTAGTGGCACATTCCTAACAAGTAACCTTGACAAGTAATAAGTAACTCTCGTCTTGACACCGTGGGTGATTTCTCTTGTTTGTGTCTATACAAGCTATGTGTCCCGTCTTGCATCATGTCTAGGACATGAATTCCTGATTTCCACGGTCAGGGATTCATACTCAATCTGACTAAGTTAATGACTAGATTGATCAAGTAGATCATAAAGAAAATTTCCAGTCACATGCAATCCCGTTATCTGGGCGCCTCAAATGGACTTGTAGCCTGCCGACGAATAGGGCACATTTCCAGCAAACTATCATGCGTTGAACCACAAAGTCACCTAATCAACTCTCTCAACCTGCGGAAGGATAAATGGATAGTCTGTAGGGCTTGGGACTGCTGGAACATCTCATTGCATCTTGTAGTAACTAGGCTTGTGATAACCCTAGTTAGTTAAAGTATCAAGTCGTACTCATTGCTTGGCCGTGATTGATGGACGGAGTCCAGTCTAGTGTTGTCCAGGCAGTACCAGTCTATGATTACTTCAGTACATTACTTTTTATGCTTTATACTTATCGATAAATGATTGGAGACTAAGCTCTGTTCATGTGAAGATTACAACCCCGGTTCTTGTTTAGTTTACGAGTTGTAACTTGGTTACCAGAATAGTCTCTCAGTTATCTTATCGTTTATCACGCTGTCTTCTCTAACTCATGTCTTTCGTTATCATTTATGTCTTTATGTGCTAGTATGATGGTTTTAGTCCTTAAGTGAAGCCTCCCTTGTGGCACTTGCTCTTCTAGGTTCTGACCCAGCTGGTTTTGTATGGCCAGATTTTGGAGTAGCACCCAAGGATCTACCTATCTTCTAGCCACATGGTGAACACCAGGCGTAACCCTGACAACGAGTGGGTTTTTTTCTTTTGTTCCCCGCTCTATTGTAAATTATTCTCTTGAGACGTTTAGCCACCGAGCAAGTGTTAGCTCGTGTTGAAACTTACTTTTGTCTACCTAAGGGCTGTAACATGATTGACAAATCGTAGGGTTGATCATATATGACTTAAACTCTTGTTAGTCTTCGTATTTTGTATGACTAGCTTCATGATCATCTGAATATGTAATATTTGGGATGCCTTACCTTGTATGTCTCGTGATCTAATATCTTGTAACATTTACTTGCTTGCTTGAGATTGAGAAACTAGGCTTGTTCTTGACCATAAGAGACTGTTGGCTTGTAGTTAAACCCTCATGCATCTAGACAGCCATTATCGTATATCGAGGTGGGTTACACTTCAATGTACATAGCTGGCTGTGTCTGTCCCCCGCTCTCCAGTATTTTGGTTCTGGGGTGTGACACGGTTTAAGTGGTGGCCTATGCAGGTCTTGTAAATCAAGATGTATGAGGGTTTTACCAGATAGATGTCTCAATCAGCATTCGCCCTTGATCTCTACTCGTGTCTTCTAATCTTTCTGAAATCTTGACCTGATCACATGCTTATATCCTCGATCTATCTTGGTCCTTTCTTATTGTTTTCCATGTCATTTCTTCAGTGGCATTGTTCCTGGTCCTTCCTATCAGCAAGGTGGAGCAGTTCAAGTGAACCAGCAGCAACCTGGGGACCAAGCCCAGCACTCTGGAGCAGCTTCCCGAGTCATGTATTCTTGGAATCCAGAGCCCCAGTTCAGCCAGTCCAGCCTGTAGATCCTGGCAATGGAGTCCTGGTAGGGCTCATCCGAGAATTTCTTACCTCACAAGATCGTTGGGGCGATGCCCTGCACCAAACAATACAAGATGCCGTGGACAGAGTTGGTTATCAAGGGAACAACGCGGCCAACAGCTTCAAACGCCTGAACCCTCCTTTATTTGACGGTAGTAAAGATGCGATTGCTGCTGATGCTTGGCTTCAGGATAGAAGTTATCCTGGAGGCAGCTAGGATTCCTGAGGAAGAGAAGGTGGCCGTTGTGCGCCTACAGTTATTGGACTTAGCCCGCAGCTGGTGGGCGATGCTAGCAATTGGATTAGCGACGCCTGTTTTATGAGCGGTATTCAGCGACAAGTTCCAGACGAAGTATTTTGATACAGTAGCTCTATATGATCTGCAGACGAGATTCACCAATCTTAAGCAGATGGAAAGGATGGTCGATGGATATGCGGCCGAGTTTTCTAGGCTTAGTCGGTTTGCTTCCACCTTGGTGAAAATCGAATTGACCGAGCACAGCGATTCCAGCAGGGACTCCACCTAGAGATCATTATATCAGTGGAGCAGTTTGAGCACCAGACATTTGACGCCATCTTGCGAGCAGTAAAGAGGTATGAGTATACTTCTCAGAGGATAGTAGATCGAACCGGAGAAAGGAAGAGGTCCCATGGACAGATATCCCAGTCATCAGCACCAGTCCTGGCAGCTAGGGCTTTGACTATTGGAGCTTCTAGGAGGGCGACCACAGTCTCGTCGGTTCAGCACTCGACACCGACGTATCCTCAGCAACAGAAGCAAAATTATTCTTCTGCAATGGACTGCTCTTACTGTGGAAAGCCTGAACATGTAGTTTCAGAGTGTCGCAGAGCACAGGGATTGTGCTTGGCTTATGGGGCACCGGATCACAAGATAGGGTCCTGCCCGCATAGAGCCAGTTTATCTTCATTAACCTTAACCAGTCCATCGGTTAGGAGTCCAGCACCAATGCAGCAGTACCAGCCTCCGAGGCTATTGCCGCCTCAGGCTCAACAGTATGCCCAAGCTCAGATTTAGAACTGGTAGAGAGGTTTTCAACAGAGAGGACCAGCACCAAGAGGACAAGGTCAGGCTATGGCTCTGACCGTGGTAGAAGAATTGGCATCAGGTGAGGTGGTGGCAAGTACCATTCTCGTCAACTCTTTTCTAGCATCGGTATTATTTGATTCGGGTGCATCACATTCATTTATGTCTTACGATTTACTACATAGATAGGACTGGAGCCCGAGTCATTATCAGTAAGGCTCAATATATTTACTGGTAACGGTCTTATGGGGGTAGATAGAGTCTTTTCCTCGTATCGAATCGTAGTTAGCGGTAGAGAGTTTTTCGCTAGATTGATAGAATTTCTGATGGCCGACTATGATGTGGTCCTAGGAATGGATTGGTTGAAGGATCAATACGCAAGAATAGACTGCCATATTGGCAGGGTTATTTTTGGTATTCCAGGCGAACCAGAGTTTTCATTTTCTAGAGGCGAAGTAGAACATTCTCCACCAGTCTTGCGGATGGCAGTAGTAGTAGCAGTAGCAGTTCAGTTTTCCAGAGTAGTAGAAGAGTTTCCTGATGTATTTTTCGAAGAGCTTCCAGGCATGCCTCCAGAAAGAGAGAGATAGAGTTCACCATTGATTTACTTCCAGGAACGGTACCAGTATCGGAGAGAGTCTACAGAATAGCACCTTCAGAATTGGAGATCCTATACAAGATGATTGAAGAACTCAGAACCAAGGGATTCATTCGTGCTAGTGGATCACCTTGGGGAGCTCCGATACTTCTTATAAAAAAGAAGGATGGTACGTCAAGATTATGTGTTGATTACCGTACCTTGAACTCTGTAACAATCAAGAATAGATATCCCCTACCAAGGATAGATGATTTATTTGATCAACTCAGAGGAGCGGCAGTATTCTCGAAGATTGACTTGCGGTCATGATACCATCTGATCAGAGTCAGAGAGCAAGACATTCCGAAGACAGCATTCAGATCAAGATATGGATATTGGGAGTTCCTTGTTATGCCATTTGGAGCGACCAATGCGCCAGCCGTATTCATAGACCTCATGAATCGTATCTTCATGCCCTATTTGGATCAGTTCGTGATAATGTTTATAGACGACAACTTAGTCTATAGCAAGAATGAGGCAGAGCATGAGCAGTATCTCCGTGTAGTTCTTCAGATTCTCAGGGAGCACCAGTTGTACGCGAAGTTCAGTAAGTATGAATTTTGGCTGGATCGTATTTCATACTTAGGTCATATCATCACCAGAGGTGGAGTGGAAGCTGACCCCCAGAAGATAGTGGCCATAGAGACATGGCCAGTACCCAGAACCGTCACAGAAGTTTGGAGTTTTCTAGGATTGGCCGGCTATTACCGAAAGTTTGTATCAGACTTTGCTCGAATTTCAGCACCATTGACGCAGTTGACCCACAAGGATGTACAGTTTACTTGGACAACAGAGTGTCAGAGTTTATTTGAGAAGTTGAAGCAAGGATTGATGACGGACCCCATTCTCATGCTTCCAGATGGGACTGGAAGATTTTCGGTTTATTGTGATGCTTCTGGCAGAGGATTGGGATGTGTCTTGATGCAGCATGGTAAGGTAGTAGCTTATGCGTTACGTCAGCTTCGTGATCATGAGAGGAATTATCCAACTCATGACTTAGAATTAGCAGCGGTGGTTTTCGTACTTAAGTTGTGGAGGCATTATTTGTATGGAGATCGGATGGAGATTTTCACCGACCACTAGAGTCTTAAGTATGTGTTTACCCAGAAGGATCTTAACATGCGTCAGAGAAGATGGCTAGATCTTCTTGTGGATTACGATATCAACCTGCAGTATCATCCTGGGAAGGCCAACGTTGTTGCAGATGCATTGAGCAGAACAGCAGGAGTTTATTTTCTAATAGCACAACCAGAGTTGTTAGCAGATATTCAGAAGATGGGTATTGAAGTTATTTTTTCTTCCAATGTGGCATTGATGGCCAGTATGCAAGTTCAGTCCAGTATAGTTGAGAGGATTAAGATAGCTCAGTCAACGGATTCTAAGCTTCAGCAGCTTAGTGCAGAATGTGTAGCAGGACAGAGAGCAGAGTTATGTATTCATGAGGATGTTACACTTCGACATGGGAGGCATCTTTGTGTACCCAGTAGCGACATCAGGCAAAAGATCATGACAGAGGCTCACAGTTCACAGTATTCAATTCATTCCGGTGGCACAAAGATGTATCGTGATATCTGTCAGCATTTATGGTGGAATGGCGTGAAGAGGGAGATAGCCTGGTTTGTCTCTCGTTGTTTAGTTTGCCAACAAGTTAAAGCTGAACATCAGAGGCCAGCTGGACTTCTTCAACCTTTACCGATCCTAGAATAGAAATGGGAGCACATTACCATAGATTTTGTAACTGGGTTACCTAAATCCCCAGTTGGAAGAGATGCTATCTGGGTTATAGTTGACAGTCTCACCATGATAGCTCATTTTCTCCCTTTTAGAATTGGCCAGTTGACGGATCATGTAGAATGGAATAAAATAGATGATTTCTTTATTGAAGAGAGACTACACATATATATAGGAGAGGCTAGCCTCCTCTCTTATTACTCTAAGCAATATTGGACTAAAGCCCAATAACTAATAACTCTAATATAACACTTAACACCCTCCCTCAAGCTGAAGCATAGATGTCAATCATGCCCAGCTTGTTACATAAAAATTGAACCCGGGGACCCAGAAGAGGCTTTGTGAAGATATGTCACGACCCGCACCCGGTTTTCGGACGCGAGCTCGTGAGCAAGCCAGCTACGTATCGAGCGGACTCCAGCCCGACTCGAATACGTATAAGCTATCAAGGTCATGGTATCGTGTCTAATCTAAACTATATCTCAATCCACAAGAATCATGTAAAACAAGAATGAACACGTATGGGTCGTGGTCTGCAGCCCACTAGCATATATGTCCGATTAGACTCTAAGAATAATATGAGTCTATAAAGCTAAGCTGATAAGCAGGATATATCATGAAAGCACGAGAAGATAGTAAATCGATAATACTAACAAAATACCTGAACCATGCAATTGAAGTCAACTACCACATGCTCAGTTAACTAACTCCGTGCAATCAGCTACCTGAAGAGATTATTAGGTCCTCAGAGGACTAGAAAGATACATAAAACATGTCTACTAGTATGACAGTAAATAACATATAAGAAGGATAAGAACACTGCAAGGAGAACATCTAAGGACGACGAGTCGTGTGGAAATGTAATAATAGACTTGGCTACCAATTAATCGATTAACCTCTATAGCTTATAGTACAATGCAAGATACTCCCAATCTATAGTAGATTTTGACTGTAATACAATACAAGATACTCCCAGTCAAGATTAGCCAATTCTAGTATCGATCTCCTCTCCTAAAGGATACAAAGTCAAGTAGACTCATATAAATCGTAGTACAATGCAAGATACTCCCAATTTATAGTGTCGCAAGTCAAGTCAATCAATCAATCAATATATGCTAAAGGTCGTAGTACAATGTAAGATACTCCCAATATATAGTATATCTCAAGTCAAGTCAATCAAACAATATCAAGGTAGAAGAATCGGCTATAGGTCACAGTACAATGTAAGATACTCCCAATCTATAGTATATCTCGACTGTAGTACAATGCAAGATACTCCCAGTCAAGATTGGTCAAGGCAAGAACAAGATATGGAAACTGACACCTCAATCATGAGATAAGGTAACACAACGAAGACCAATAGACAAGCAATATCGAATACCCTATACGTGCACGTAAATCTAGGACAAGTAAAACAATCAAGGCAAATCAATCACGATATGGAATCATGTGATAATATGAAAAGGAATACCCTAAAGAAGAGCAAACAATGTAAATACTGTATATGTTCGACAAGGTATACTTGCCTGAGGGTTGCACGGAGAACCAACAATGTATCGCCAATCAACAAGTCAGAATGTCCAAGTCATCACAACTGTCTCCGAAAGATGAAACAAACATTGCCAACATTCTCAGAATAGTCAAATTAGCTAGGATTTCCTGTCCTTAAGTCCAATTCTGGACACAGGGGCAAAACGATAATTTCGGGCAAAAATGATGTCCGTCGTTGGACCCGCTTTGCACCAAAAATCATGCCAGAGTCAATGGTTTCTAAAGTTGTCAAACTATATGTCAACAGGTCTGGTTTTTCGAGACAAACCCAACTATATATCCAACGTTGGATTCCGGCGGGCCGTGCACAAAATTGCCCGTTGAGTCGGACCGTGGGACCCGCAAAACGGCGATCCGATCAACTGTCTCAGAATTGGACTAAACTTGGCATACAGGACCAGAAAAATGATACGGACCTGTTGGCTTAAGTTTCGTCTCGATTTGACGAGCATGCACAAAGTAATTAGAAAATTTACACAGAGGCCGATACGGTAAATTTTGACGGATACGCATCAAATTCTTCGCGCACACGCGACCAATTTGAATTCCGTCAAAGTCCACACGACCACGAAGCTGTTACGCACCTTTCGATACTTTCGGTTCGTGACCACGTCGCCTGGATTGGCGGGACGCACGTCGTATTGGATAAATTTTTATATTTTGAAAATAGATTTTGATGATTTTTCCTAAACTTTCAAAACTGATTTCTCTGTGCATATTTAATGAACTTCAAATCTACAAAATGATTTCTGAGCTCCTATATGTGATCTAAAAGATTGTTAAAATGTATTTTAGTAAATGCTATTGGGTTGATCTGAATTCAACTCCAAACATGGAGGTTTGGACCATCGCATGTCCTGTTTACAAACAGGTATTTGATCGACTTTGTGTCAATTTTGCGGGAAATCTATCGTATGACAATTGAATCTATTTAAAGGGGATAGAAGACCTATAGGTTGGGTACACACCTGAGTAATTGGTTCGTGAAATGATCCAAAGTGCGTGATGAGAAGTCGATACGAAGTTGGGCTCTGCAGGCTGCACTGCTGCTGCGACTGCTCTTATCCATGCCGCGCGCGTGCGCCTCCGACGGCTTTGGCCGTCGTACGGCGGTGGCACCGGCGGTGGGTAGCCGTGCAGGTGGTAGGCGTGCGTAAGAGAAGGGGTTGGTGAGTGTTAGGGTTTAGACGAGACTCCTCTACGTTCTCTGTTTACACATATATAGGTCGGGTATTTGTGAACTCAGCTGCCCTGGTTTGCTCGGGCTGGGGGAAGCTCGTTTGGGAGAAATGCCCCGGGCTTGGCTCAGCTGGGCTGGGCCAAGTGCTGTGGGGGGGGGGGGGGTTGGTTTTGATTACTGTTGCTTTAATTAATTCATTTCCAAATGTTTTATTAATATATATATTTCTATATATAATATATCTATTTAAATATATACATATACCTATATACTCGTATATATACTTATATAATATATATCCATAAAATCTAAACAAAAACCCAATATTATATATTCCTAGAGTAAGGCCTATTCTTATAAACATTTATTTGATATTAATAACATGTATTTGATAACCAAATAAATATAACCAATAATAGTAATAATAATATTATATAATAATGACCTCAGTAATAATGATAATAAAAATAAAAATAATACTAATAATAACAAAATTCAATAAACCAAATAAAGGCGTATATTCTAATATGTACTGTCTAAAAATCCAAAAATATACGAGGGCCTATTTTATACAAAACGTCACTGAATATCATTAATAATAATATTTATAATATTAAATTAAGAATACTTAGAAAATATTATTAGATCACTAATACGGAATACAACACAATCATACCAATTCCATCAATATGAATGTCATTGGACGTGCCGCACGACTACATGGGCTTGGGCTCAGTTCGGGTCCAGTCGGGCTAAAATGGTATAACCAGTTTCTGCAAAGTCAATAAATCTAATAATAATTAATTAACTATTTCTAATGGTCATGCTATAACTTGGCCTGGTTTTTCCTAGTTAGGACACACCGATGGCTTGGCACTCCTCTACCATGGCTAAATACTAGTCAAAATATGCTACTGCACTACCCGTGCCATGATCCCTAGTTGTCTTGTATTTCAAAACTCAACTATGGGTAAGGTCATCTACCGTAATAATTAACTAAATAATTATTTATAAAATTCTAAAATCACTATTTAAATCAAAAAAATATTTTGAAAAATATTCTCCGGGAAGGGAAGCTACAAGATATCAGCTATCTGGTCGCCGGTCCGCATATATTGAAACTTTATCACTCCTTTTATATTTTCATCACGAACAAAATGAATGTCAACTTCAATATGCTTCATCCGTTCATAAAATACTGGATTGGTGGCAATGTGAATAGCAGATTACTTATCACACCATAGGTCTGCCACTTGAGATCCTGCGTCTTCTTCCAGTTCTTGTAGGAGATGCTTCATATATAATATCTCTGACGTGCCATGAGCAATAGCTCGATATTCTGCTTTCGAGCTTGAGCATTCTATCACACTTTATTTCTTGCTTTTCCATGATACTAGATTTTTGCCAATAAATACTGAGTAGCCAGATGTAGACCGTCTATCTGTCAAACTTGCCCCCCAGTCAGCATCAGTAAAACACTCAATGCGAGTGTGTCCATTATTCTCTATTCGAATTCCTTTCCCTGGATTCTTTACTAGATAACACAAAATTCTGAGAACTGCCTGCCAGTGTGGAACTCTTGGAGAAGCCATGAATCTACTTACGACGCTTACTGCAAAAGAAATATCCGGACGCGTCATGACTGCCAAGTAGTTGAGTTTTCCAACCACTCGACGATACTGATCTGGATTGGTCATCAGGACCCCTTCGTCTGGGGGTAATTTTACCCCTGGATCCATAGGTGAGTTTTCTCCTTTTGCTTGCATCATGCCTGCATCATTTAGTATATCCAGTACATATTTTCTTTGAGACATTACAATGTTCCGCTTACCCCATGTGACTTCAATGCCCAAGAAATAGTTCAAGGATCCCATATCCTTGGTTTGAAATTGTTCTCTAAGAAACTTCTTGAGACTTGCAATACCCTGGCTGTCATCTCCCGTGATTACAATATCATCAACGTGGACACCAAGAAGTATTCTTCCAACAGATATGTGTCGATAAAAGATTGAATGGTCCTTCTTCGACTGACACATTCTAAATTGAGTAACCACCTGTGTAAATCTACCAAACTATGCACGAGGTGATTGTTTTAGGCCATAGAGGGCCTCCTTAGACGACACACCTTACCCTCCCTTGCAACGAACCCGGAAGGTTGTATCACATATACTTCTTCATCAAGATTCCCGTAGAGGAAAGCATTCTTATATCGAGTTGAAGTAAAGGCCAGTCATAGCGAATGGCCAAGGCCATGAGGACACGAATGGACGTCATTTTGGCCACAGGAGAAAAAGTCTAAAAGTAATCCTCACCATAGGTTTGAGAGTAACCTTTGGCCACCAGACGAGCTTTCAATCGGTCAAGAGTGCCATCCGGTTTTACCTTAATCGTGAACACCCATTTGCAGCCGACTGCTTGTTTACCATGAGGTAGATCGACTAAGTCCCAGGTATGATTCTCCTGGAGAGCCTTCATCTTCTCGTGCATAGCAGAACGCCAACCAGGATGTCGGAGACCCTCCTCAGCGGTCTTGGGGATCTGAATCCCATCAATAGTAGCTACCAGATACTGAGTGTGACTGGTAAGTCCTTTATAGTTGTTAACATATAAGGGATGATCTCGACATGCACGACGAGGACGTTCTGGAGGCAAAATCGTCAGAGCTGCTGGCAGAATCGGTGGAGCTACTGGAGGGACAGATGGAGGCAACTCACTAGACCCGGAGCTGCTGGTGGAACCAGAAGAGGAAGATTCTGTGGTTGATGTCGTTAATGGCTGAATCGATGTATGTGGACCATCATCCTGGGAGACTGGCTCGGTAAGGAGGGCACCCGTACGGGGGGTTGTTGTGTTTGAGGAGGAAATAACAAAAAATCTTCTTCGGGATAGATCAGTGGAGCCGGACCTGTTGATTGGGGGAACGGAGGAAATTTTGTTTCGACAAAGGTAACATCCCGAGTGAAAAAATATCGTTTTAAAACAGGAGAGAAACACCGATACCCTTTCTGATCTTTAGGATACCCAAGAAAAATACATTGTATAGCCTCAGGATCCAATTTAGAAAGGGTTGGTCGGGTATCCCGAACATAGCATAAGCAACCAAAGATGCGGGGAGGCAGAGGAAACGCGACTCTCTTCCAGGAAAGAGCTTAGAGAAGGGAGTGCTACCATGGAGAACTGATGACGGCATGCAATTAATAAGATAACAAGCTGTAAGGACCGCATCCGACCAAAATCTCTTGGGAGTACGTGCTTGAAACATAAGAGCACGTATTATTTCCAATAAATAACGATTCTTGCGTTCGGCTACACCATTTTATTGTGGTGTGTACGCACAAGAGGTTTGGTGGATGATGCCGTTGCTGGCCAGATGTTTATCAAGATCATGATATAAATACTCACGACCATTGTCACTCCGAAAGGTTTTGATTGGAAGACCAAATTGTGTAGTTATCTCGGCATAAAAGTTACACCAGATGTTAAATAATTTAGCACAACTTTTCATTAAATAAATAAAAATAACACATAAGTAATCATCGACAAACGTGACAAAGTACTTAAAACCTATTACAGATTCAGTCGGACAAGGTCCCCATATATCAGAATGCACCAACTCAAAAGGAGCGGCTGTAAGATTATTTGGACTCACCGAATAAGAAACCCGATGATGCTTAGCTAAACTACATGGCTCACAATGAAAAAAGAGGGAATAGCTAAAGATGGGTACATTTTTTGGAGAACTGGAGACGACGGATGACCTAACCGACAATGTAACTCGACCGGATCAAGTTTTATGCTTGCACAAACAACAGAAGGAGTTGCGTCAAACAGGTACAAGCCTCCAGCCACATGCCCCTTACCAATAGTCTTCCCAGTTGTCAGGTCCTGAAAAACACAATTATCAGGAAAAAAAGGTTATCAAGCAATAAAGTTCACGAGTAAGTTAACTGATAGAAAGTAAATTGAATGGGTTCCCAGGAGTAAGTAGAACAGAGGTAACTGACAGTTCGGAAGAAAGAGTGGTACTTACACGGCCGCGGACTGCCAGAGAACCGCCATTGGCAACAGTAATGCCAGAAGCACGACGGACAGGTACATAATCATGTATCATACATGCGTTACCAGTCATGTGTGAGGATGCACCAGAGTCAATTACCTACTGCTTGGATTTTACTATGCATGCTGCGAAATATCCGGCTGTGGAACCAGACGTTGATGCTTCACCATGACGTTGAGCCTGGAACTCAAAAAAATCTGCGTAAGAATCGTCGCTCATCTGAACCGAACGAACGCTATTATCAGTAGCATCCGAAGTAATATTGGCAACAGGAGCTTTATGTCACTGCCACTGGAAATGTCCCTGTTGGCCACAGTGGAAGCATATTCGTAGTCGTCCCCCATCACGACCACCATTGCCGTGTCCGCCATCGCGACCATAAGTCTGACTACCTCGTCGTCCACCACGTCCACCACGAACGCCAGGACGAGCAGCGCTACCAAGGGCATATCGATTAGCAAGAGTATCTTCCGGAGTGGTCTCAACCACCTTTGCGGCCCGAAAAACACGGAAGTGGGCCTCCATCAAAGATAGAAGATCAGATCTAGCAATGATCTGGGATCGAGTCGAGTCCGCATCAGGACGGAGAGATACAAGATATGCCATAACATGAAGCTGCTCGCATTGAGCCCAAGCTTCATTGATATCCGCCGTCAGAGGAATAACACGATCAATTTCATCCACCATAGTCTTGAAGGATCGGAAGTGGTCCTTATGAGACTTGTCTCCTTGAGTTGCTCGATAAACGCCAACAACCGAGTCATATATACGAGATAAGTCATGTTTTCTATCAAACGCCATTGCTAGGACCTCTCATAGCTCCTTGACTGTGTCCGTGTTTTGAACCATGTTCTCGACGGACGGTTCCATAGAGTTCATCAACTGTGTAAACAGTCGACTATCATCCGTCTCCTACTGTTCAAATGTGGGATCAGTCGTCACCGGAGGGCTGTCAGTCAAATATTTAGATAGCCACATCCCATGAAATGTTTTCTCAACTTTCTTCCGCCATATTGAGCAACCATCTGGACCGTCCAATCGACGGTCGACAAGTCGAGTCGAAGAGATCGTCGTGCCAGTGCTCGTCGTGTTGCTGACACCGTTACCATCATCTGCCTTCGAATCTGTCATCCTGAAATGGAAGCAACCGTCGCGAGTTCTTTCCAACCCTAAAAATTATACCAACTTTACGAATGTGCTATAAACGTGGTCAACACCGTCGCGCACATAGAAAGTAAACACGTCAGGACACATGAGAAAATACGATCATTCTTTGTATAGATTTGGATGTGAAGATTAGGGTAGAAAAATCATTTGTTAAGTCTAAACGGCTTAATCTAGGAATAAAGCATTGGACCACTGACTTTTTTCTTCTTCTTCTTTTTTCTTTTTTTACTTTTTTTTTCTTTTTTTTCTTTTTTTTAAAACTAGGGTTCGGAGGGTGTGTGGTGGCTGATGGAAAATGTTAGGATTTTGAGCCATCGTGGGTGATCCGGGTGTCTGTACAGCAGATTCGGGGCATAGGGGGATCCGGATGTCTGTACAGCAGATCCGGGGTGTGGGAGAGCCGGGTGTCTGCGCCGCAGATCCGGAGTGTGGGGGAGCCGGGTGTCTCCATAGCAGATCCGAAAAGGAGGAGAGAATCGAGGGTCTGTACAGCAGATCCGGGCAGGGGGGGCTGGATCGGGGGGGTTGGCGAAGGGGGGATCGAGGGGGACAGCAGGGGAGTCGACGAAGGGGAGAATTTTTTTGTTATGGAATTTTTCTTCTTCTTCCTTCCATGGCTTTGATACCATGTAGATAATTTCTTTATTGAAGAGAGACTACACATATATATATAGGAGAGGCTAGCCTCCTCTTATATTACTCTAAGCAATGTGGGACTAAAGCCCAATAACTAATAACTCTAATATAACACTTAATAGATCAGCTAGCAGAGATGTACCTCAGGCAGATAGTCAGGTTGCATGGGGTACCAGTCAGTATTATATTAGACAGAGATTCAAGATATACATCGCACTTTTGGTGGAGTCTTCAAGAGAGCTTGGGGACTCGTCTTAAGTTTAGTTCAGCTTATCATCTGCAGACAGATAGTCAGTTAGAGCGCACGATCCAGACTCTTGAAGATATATTGCGGTCTTGTACACTTGAATTCGGTGGTTTGTGGGAGGATCACCTGCATCTAGTAGTGTTCTCCTATAATAACAGTTTTCAGACCAGTATCCAGATGACACCATTTGAGGCACTATATGGAAGGAAGTGCAGATTCCCGTTAGCCTGGGATGATATAGGCGAGAGGCAAATTCTTGGTCCAGAGATGGTTACGTAGACTATCGAGGTAGTCAGGCAAGTCAGAGATCATCTTCGAGTTGTGCAAGATCGCCAGCGTCATTGGGCTGATTCTCATCGGTGTCCTATTGAATTTTCTATCGACAACCACGTATTCATTAGGATCTCACCTACCCGTGGCATCATTCGATTCAGCATATGGGTAAAGCTCGGTCCTAGGTATATAGGGCCGTTCGATATTCTTGAGTGGGTAGGTGATGTGTCCTATCGTCTCACTCTTCTGTCGTCGTTACGTGAGGTACATGACGTGTTCCATGTATCCCAATTACGATGATATATTCCAGATCCGAGCCATATCTTTGATCATTTGGAATTGGTTGTTGGTACCAACCTTTCATATGAGGAAAGACCCATATCCATATTGGATCGAAGAGAGAAGGTACTCAAGAATAAGACTATTAGTTTAGTCCGCGTTGCTTGGGGTCATCACTCTTTGGGTGAGTCAACGTGGGAGCGTGAGGATGATATCTGATCACGATATCCACATCGGTTTGACTCATAAGGTATAATGTCTTCCTTATGCCTTATGCTTTTAATTCCTTACTTATATGAATGATTGCTTGATTGACTGCTAGTTGTAGATTGCTTGTGATTAGTATAGCTTGCCCCGACATCTCTAGCCTCTTGATTAAATTCTAAGGACAAAATTCTTTTAAGGTGGGTAGAGTTGTCACTCCCATTTTTCGTTATACGTATTTTTAGTATACGTGTACGGATTTTCGACCCGTATTTTGACTTGTCTAGCGTGGTTTGATCTTGGTTTATCTTGGCTTGGTTTATTTTGGTTTGGTTTGGGTCAAGATGGTTCATCATGTTGAACCCTTTATATAACCCAACCCCTTTCTCTCTCCTCCTTTACTTTTATTTATTTCTTCATCTACTTTTCTTCTTCATTTATTTTCTCCCAAACCCTTAGGCAAGTATAATCTTGCTTCATGATAGATCTCATGTTTATTGTTCCAATGTCTTCCTTACATAGTTTTATGAATCTTTAGTACTTGGTATTTTTGGTTTTGGTGGATAAAATCTTGTAGATCTAAGTTTACTCAAATCTTGGTTTTCTTGGATTTTGATCTATCAAACTTCATTATTTTCAAGTTTTGATTGTTCCATGTTGTAGAGAATTGTTGTAGAAAATTTTGTTCTACCAAATTTAGACCTTTGAAAGTCCCGATTTTGAGTTGTTTTGAGGGATTTATGAACTTGGGAAGTTCATGGGTTCCATGAACTCATGCTCTCGGCATGGAGAATAAGAACAGTGCTTGGCGCATAGCTCTTTTTATACGCCCACAACAGCCTTTCCTTTGGGCGCATAGCCATATATATGCGCCCAAGGCACCCTGCTTTCTTCTGCTTGGACGCATAGCTCTTGATATGCGCCCAAAGCTTTTCCCCCTGCCTGGGCTCATAGTCTCTGATATGTGTCTGAGGCATTATGTTTCATTCTGCTTGGGCGGATAGCTCTTGGTATACGCCCACTTAGCCATGGAGGCTAGTCTCCAGGCTTGTCTTCCAATGCACCTTGTCCCTAAGAAGGTGGAAGCATGCACTCTTGGGCTCATGCCCTTCCATAATACATGCACCCTGGACGCATGCTCTTTAGGCACATGCTTCTTTGGGTGCATTCCTGTTTATGGGCGCGTGATGCTTTAGGCGCATGCGACCCTGGCGCATGCTGCCCTTGGGCGCATGCTGTCCCTGGCCCCCTTCCTTTTGCCATGATAACTCGTGTTGCTTTACCCATGCTTGTCCCCCATGATCCTTAGTGTAAGTTGTGACCTTTGAGCATGATGGGCATCTTCCATGATGGCCTTGTATAATGTTATTATCTGTGTTACCTATGTACTCTGGGCTTTAAGCACGATCTTAACATGACATGTATACTCCTTGATAACTCTTTCGGTGGCCCATCGTAGCGCACCCTTGACCAGTAAATCCTTGGCATACAAGTACATTTAGTACGAGCACGATATGATAAACATGAACACGACATGGAAATATGGCTTAACATGATAACTCTTGATAGTGGCCCATTGAGGCGCACTCTTGACAAGCCCCTTGACATGATAACTCTAACAGTGGCCCGTCGTGGCGCACTCTTGACAAGTAACAAGTAAACATGACATGTACAAGCTTGATAGTGGCCCGTCGTGGCACACTCCTAACAAGTAACTCTCGTCTTGACACCGTGGGTGATTTCTCTTGATTGTGTCTGTACAAACTATGTATCCCGTCTTGCATCATGTCTAGGACATGAATTCCTGATTCTCACGGTCAGGGATTCATACTAAATCTGACTAAGTTAATGACTAGATTGATCATGTAGATCATAAAGAGAATTTTCAGTCACAGGCAATCCCGTTATCTGGGCGCCTCAAGTGGACTTGTAGCCTGTCGACGATTAGGGCACATTTCTAGCACACTGTCATGCGTTGCACCATAAAGTCACCTAATCAACTCTCTCAACCTGCGGAAGGATAACTGGATAGTCAGCAGGGCTTATGACTGCTGGAACATCTCATTTCATCTTGTAGTAACTAGGCGTGTGATAACCCTAGTTAGTTAAAATATCAAGCTGTACTTATTGCTTGGCCGTGATTGATGGATGGAGTCCAGTCTAGTCTTGTCTAGGCAGTACCAGTCTATGATTACTTCAGTACATTACTGTTTATGCTTTACTCTTGTCGATAAATGATTGGAGACTAAGCTCTGTTCAGGTGAAGGGTTACAATCCCGGTCCTTGTTTGGTTTACGGGTTGTAACTTGGTTACCGGAATAATCTCTCAGTTATCTTATCGTTTATCACCCTGTCTTCTATAACTCATGTCTTTCGTTATCATTTATGTCTTTATGTGCTAATATGCTGGTTTTAGTCCTTAAGTGAAGCCTCTCTTGTGGCACTTGCTCTTCTAGATTCTGACCCAGCTGGTTTTGTATGGCCAGATTTTGGAGTAGCACCCGAGGATCTACCTGTCTTCCAGCCAGATGGTGAATACCAGGCGTAACCCTAGCAACGAGTGGATTTTCTTCTTTTGTTCCCTGCTCTATTGTAAATTATTCTCTTGAGGCGTTTAGCCGCCGAGCAAGTGTTAGCTCGTGTTGAAACTTACTTTTGTCTGCCTAAGGGCTGTAACATGATTGACAAATCCTAGGGTTGATCATGTATGACTTAAACTCTTGCTATTATTTGCATTTTGTATGACTAGCTTCATGATCATCTGAATATGTAATGTTTGGGACGCCTTACCTTGTATGTCTCATGATCTAATATCTTGTAATATTTACTTGCTTGCTTGAGATTGAGACACAAGGCTTGTTCTTGACATAAGAGACTATTGGCTTGTAGTTAAACCCTCATGCATCTATACAGCCGTGACCGTATATCGAGGTGGGTTACACTTCAATGTACGTAGCTGGTTGTGTCTGTCCCCCGCTCTCCAGTATTCTGGTTCTAGGGTGTGACATATCTCCTATATATAAAGCCAACCACCCTCCATAAATAAATCAAGCCCCAATTCCTATCTTTTCAATCCCTACCCGCCCAAATTAAACCAACGGCCAAAAATTAAACCCTTATTTCTGCCAGACCGACTGGTAGAATCTGTACGTTTGATGGAAACTATTAGGGGCTATTTGGTTCAAATTTTAGAGGCTTGATAATAGGTTTTGGATTCCTTACCCATGTTTGTTAAGTGTGGGATTGAGAATTGTGAGAAAATATGAGGTCTTTAGATTCCAACATATTTAGGACAGTAAACCCAAGCCTCTCCCCTGTAGTGCCCCGCTTCGCGAAGGCACTAGATAGACAGAAATATCGGATTGCTGGCTCTACAACAGAAGACGATTGATCTGGGTGAGTAGACGAAGTCTCATTTGCTGATTCACTTACACCTAATAAAATTTGAGTTTTTGATTGAATGCTGTTGTTAATAACAAGATAGTAAATCATTGAGTATGCTTTAAGAGAATCCACATGTTGCTATGCTAATACGAGAAAAAAGAGATAATCTGCATGCTAAGAAGTAGAACTGTTGCTTGCTCAAAAGAAACGAACTGTTGCATGTATGCTAAAGTAGAGATGTTGTCTTTAATCATTGAACTGTTGCCATGCTAACTATAGGACCTAAAAATCAAGTTGCACCCATCAACAAAGTCATCAAAATCAAATTATACATCCTTCAAGTAAACTGTGCAGAAGACAGATTGCGCAACAATTCGATTGCGCAGGCTGAACTGCGCACTCATCCAAGTGCGCATGCTGACGTGGCCTCGTCATCATTACCTGACAGAGAATCAGATCTTCTGACCGCTGACAGCACGGAGAACGAGGAAACTGTTCGTTTATCATGCAGCACAGCGCTCGAGGATAGTTGTACATGCAGCGCAATCTGCCTGCAGCGCAATCCAGCCCAGCGCGGTCCATCCCAGCGCAATCCGAAGCCAGCACAATTCAGTTGGCGCACTCCATCAATACAACTGACAAAAGTATACGTGGCCTTCATACCATCAATGACTTATTACGTGGTAACCGTCTGTACACGATCATGCGCATTTCAATCAAATAATGCCATGTGTCCAATACAGTTGGCCCACGATCAAATAACTGCCAGCGCAGTCTGATGTCTGCGCGGTCCAATGCAGCGCAATCCATCTTGCGCTGTCCAGAATAACTAAAAAGTAGTTATTTCCAGAACTCTATAAATAGAGTTTCAAGTCCTTCCTAGAGGGGATCATACACGCATACAGAGATCAGAGATCATCACCAGAGATCAAGAGTTCTTGCCAAAGTGCTGCTGCAATCTTCAGAGGCTACTGTCTTCAAAGTTCACATCGTCCAAAGGATAAAGCGATCATCATTCAGATCGGATTCCTATAGTTGTACTTTCCCAGAATTCTTGTAATCTTTTTTACAAAGTTTATTGAAATAAAGATCAATTTTTGTTTTTGTAAACAAAATGGCGACTCTGCTGGGGACGACTTTCTCCTCCGACGAGGAAGTGACAACTCAATGTGACGTTGCGTCTATCGGAAAGACGCAGAAGACGCTGGTTGTAAAGGTCAACCAGACGGCCTAAGAAGCCATGATCAACTCCAGGACCACCCCTCGTACTGCGACAACTTTTGCCACGAGCAAAGTACGCCCAGTGTGGGTCCCCAAGACTGCTACGCAGTCTGTTGATTCTGCCACCAAGACTGCTGCACAGTCTAAAGTCTCTGCTACTAAGACTGTTGCACAGTCTGCTGTCTCTGATGTTGCACAATCTGCCTCTACTACTCATGCGCAGTCTGCTATCGCCAGTGCACAAACTACTTCCTATGCTGCTCTGTTAAAGTGCAAGACTCCTATTCCTCTGGCGTAGTTGGCTGTAACTCTGCCTGCGCAGTCCACTACTCCAGCAACCAGAGTACAACAAACACTCTGGCAAAAAGACTCCTGCTGCGCAAGCCACTGTGACTGAGGCCAGAAGACATTCTGCCAGAACTCCTCCTGCACAATCTGCCAGTGCGCCATCAACCCATGCGCAAGCTATGCCTGCGCATTCCAAGAGAGACAGCCCTTTAGCTAATCTCTCCTCTTCTCACAACAAGAGGAAAAGCTCTGCTCCTCCTCTCCAACACCCTGTTGCTCCTGTGCAATCCACTGGGGGTAGTCTTTTGGCTATTCCTCCTCCTTCCCAAAACAAAAGAAAAGGCCCATTGGTCTTTTCTCAAACTTTCTCGTCCCACGACTTGGAAGACAATAAAGGAAAACGCTCTTTAGCTAACCCTTCTTCACTAAACAAAGAAAAAGGCCCTTTGGTCATTTCTCAGTCTTCTTCGGTTTTTACCGTAGAAGATCAATCTGAATGTGCTCCGGCACTAGTCAGTACAAGAACTCTCTCTCTCACAAGGATTCTTCTTCTCTCCTTGCCAAAGGGAAGTGCACTGATCAGAGAGGTATTGTGCCTACTCCGGTAGTAGAGTTCCAAGATCTTCCAACTCTCAAGATCTTCCGTTCAAGACAGGAAAAATTGTTGGTGTCTCAGACAGAAACCCCTGGGGGTGAGTTTGCTGATCTAAGAAATTATCTCAATCGACCAACTTCGGTGAAACGCAAACAGCCAATGCCGAAGACCAACCAGCATCAGAAGCAAACTTCCAGGATCAAAAATCCGGATACCTATGCCAATGAAATGAGTACTTCCCTGTACACTCAAGGGACAAAATATTTGAAGAACCGGAACCATGTTCCGAATGTTATCAAAGAACACATCCCTCGAACTTCTTCTCGTCATGTTGCTGTTCCCGATCTCCGAGAACACCTCAAGCAAAAATGGGACAACATCTCAACATCTCCAGTGCAACCACTTGGACACCATTGTAACCACAAGGTTGTCATCAAGTGTTGTTGTCAGACAACAAGATAATCTGTTTTCGATCGTTTGAACTTTTCAAACTCTGAACCTATGTCAGAAGATGAAGACGAAGTTTTGTACGCTTCTGTCAACATGACTTCCAGAGACACTGGGGGTAGGAAGTGCTCCAAGCACGGAAAGCCTCGCAAGCCAAGCCAACGGTATTTGGATCTACTCCAAGAATCTTCTGAAGGAGTATTCCGACATACCCGATCCCGAAGCCGAGATACAATCGGTCAAAGGAATCTTCAAGATCCTTCCGGTCATCTTCCTCTTTCTCATTTAGGAGATGATTCTTTCTCTGACTGCGATGCATACAGCAAAAGTTTGGAATAGACAGTGTCCTCCACTGTGCCAAGAGAAGTGACAGCTTATGTTGTCACTGAAGATCCCGATGCTTCCAGTTCAGCTAGTCAAAAACTGTCACGACCCGTGCCCTAGAGTTAGGGCACGAGAACGTAACAACGCCTAGCCTACGCCGCAGTGTCGGCGGTAGAACGCTGTCCTAGGTCTCAATGCATCTAACAGTATAAGACTAAACAGTTTATACTCCCCGAATGGGGGTGACATAGCAGATACAGACTCAATCACATCTAAGGTAGAGCATGATAAGGATAGATAAAACATAAAATCCAAAAGAGATACAGGAGATAGAAGTCTAAGTGTCTAAGATACATAATCTCAGAAATACATCTCAAAACTCAAATACAGATACAATAATCCACAAAGTAAATACAACTCCAGACAAAATGAAATAACTACCTAAACAACCCTTACTGTGTCTCCTCTAGGCTAGCAGGCAATCCCAGGCCATCTGTAAAATTTATCAACAGGTCCAGTCAGGACTGGAGCGAGCACAATACATCTCAACAGTTCATAGCAGGTTAGAAAATATAATCATGCAGTAAAGTAAGATACAGGTACTGAAAGAAATGCTGTATGTAAACAGAGAGAGAGCTGTAATAGAAATATCTACTATAAGTAAAGATCTACCAGTGACTAGTGATTTAGAGCACAAAGTCGACATGTGAACGGCTTGATTGTACATGGCTATACTAAAGAGGCGTACATGGCTATTCTACTTTGGAATTGTTCACATGGCTATTTATACTCCCCCGTACCCCCAATTAATACACAAGGATCCAACCAGGTTATGTTATATGATGCTATGTATTAGCCCCCGAAGGGTGGTAGACCCCGAAGGTGATAGACCCCGAAGGTAATAGACCCCGAAGTTAATAGACCCCGAAGGTGATACATAGTAGTCCCATAAATGGGATAAGGATTCTAGGAAGACTCTACGATCATAAGAGTATATGTCGTAAGTGATCAAAGAACCAATGAAGCATATGATACGCTATGTAAGTGAAACGCACAGAACATGTAATACCCGATGCTCCCTAAGGATAACATCTCAAGAAGGGATCCATATAGTACCAATCCGTGTGACCAATGTGACAGTACAAGTAAAGTAATCTACTGCAGAAAATAATTCTAAGCAGGATATGAAATGATCAGAGAATGTACTCGTCTCGATAACCTGAACAGCTGATAAGTATAGGGGGTCCCACTGAAGCCTCAGAGTCCTATTTAAAGCAATACAGGTTACAAGGTGTTCAAGTTGAAAATAAATGAATCCACAAACAATCTATTTTTATCCTAGGTTCTTCTAAGTCAAAACAACTCTAGGTCGACTCCGGTCAATAATCTAGTCAAACTAGGTCAAGTGTTGACTTACAGTTGACTTTGGGTCAACTGCTCAACTCTGGTCAAACAGGGTCAATTCTAGTCTAATATAAAGTGTACTTCGTTATTTGTACGTCGAAACTTACGACACGTAAATCGAGATAAGAAGATTATCGGTAAGGTTGATAATCTTATTATAGTGATCCACGTGTCCAACTTGTCAATTTCAGCGATGTGAGATCACTGGAATTGGCTAATCTCAGTTTCGTTGTACTAATCCCGAAATACGAACATTATATGAATTAATTATTAATTAATTATAAAAAGGTTAAACTCAGAGAAACTATCAACAAACATTGTCGGACGATGAAATAGACATCGCCAACGTGTCCAGAATGGTCAAATTAGCTAGGATAGTCTACCCATCGGTCCAATTTGGACACAAGGGCAAAAAGGTAATTTTGGGTCAAAACGGTGTCCGTGTCGGAGCCGTTTTGCACCGAAAAACGTGCAAGAAAACAAGTCTACAAAATATAACAAGTTATATGTCCACGAAACCAGAATGTCGATACGAACCCAACGATATCTCCAGAATTGGATTCCGTTGACCCGATCTCAATTTGGCCCGTTGACCAGAACTTGGAATTCCGGTTTGCACGGAAATGCGTGCCGGAGCCAAGGTTCTCAAAACTCAGCAAACTACCTGTCAACGAGTCCAGAATGATGATACGAACTCAACGGTATCTCCGAAATTGGATTCCGATGAGCCGATCTCAAAATAACCCGTTGACCCGGATATTGGTATCCGACTTGCACCGAAATACGTGTTGGATCCAATGTCCACCAAAATCTAGCAAATTATATGTCAACGAGTCCAGAATGACGATACGAACTCAACGGTATACCTGGAATTGGATTCCGATGAGTCGGCGTCAAAAAGTCCCGTTGACGCAAAATGTGGAACCCACTTTGCACCGAAAAACGTGCCAGGGCCCACGTTCTCCAGATCTAACAAATTTTATATGAAAACATGCCAGAACGACGCCACAAGTCTAATGGTGGTGTCAGAAATGAAATCTGGAGTCCCGTGTTCAAAAATGGAATTTTACAAGTTGGAAATTACGAATTCGGACGACCAACTTTGACGTCGAATTCAACCAATCAAACAAGCTCACAATGAAACGAAACTGGAGGGGTAGTAAGAGGGTTATACCAGCTTCGCACCGAAACTGGTAGCACGCCAAACGGAGTTGCGGTGGAGGAGATACAAGCTGACGAAGTTGGCCCTGCGAAACTGTCCAAATTTAATACAATTTAAACGGTCAACTTGGTGGCCGGTTTTCATGTATCAAACGATAAAATTAACGGACGAAAATTGATAGGGATGAAGGTGGATATACCGAGATTGCGACGGAGCAAAGAAATTGCCGATCCAACGGTCGAATTTTCGGGAAAATGCACGCGAAGTTGCTGCGACGGAGCACGAATTCTGAGTTCCAAACTCGCGCGCACCGACGGGATCTCGTTCAAAACGCACGAATCGCCTCGACGGCGCGTCCCAGAGGACGTTGGCCGCCATGGGAGGACGGCCTAGGGTGGGGCGCGCCCAGGGGGTGGTCGACGGCGACCACGGCGGCGGTGGCGCCTGTGGTGGCGCCATGCACGCGCGCCGACGTGCGCCCATGGCTGCATACTGTGCGCTGCTGTACGCGGTTGTGCGTGGCTGTGCGTGAGCCAGCCTGGCCGGGCACGGCGACGGTGGGGGCTGCGCAGCCTAGCCCCGCCACCGAAGGCGCGGGGCGCGCGACCTCGACGACGGTCGGCGAAGAAAAGAAGTGGTGGTGGCGGATGATGTTGATGATGGTGAACGGGTTGGTTGGAAGGAGGAGGAGGATGGAGTCGTTGTCGGTGGAGTGGTGCGGCGAGGTGGCCGACGGCCAAGGGAGGAGGAAGGGTGGCGTATGGTGTTGCATGGAGGAGGTAATGGTTGTGATGATGAAAGGAGGAAGGAGGATGAGAGAATGAGGAGGATGGAGGTTGGCCGACGTGCTCGGCCATGGGTGGCCGGAGCCACGACGAGGGGGTGGTCGGGCTGTTGAAGGAGGAGAGAGAGGTCGGGTTGGTGTGAGGGTGTGTAGTAGTTGTTGGTTTTGTTGCTGTTGTTTGTAGTTGTGAGAACAAAAGAGTTGGAGAGAGAGAGAGAGATAATAATTGTGAGAGAGGGAGGAGAGAGAATAGCATTGGAGTTAGGGCCGGCTAGCTATTGGGGAGGGGGATGTGTGATTGTGAGGGAGAATAAATGGTGAGGATTAGATGGAACAATCCAAAGGCTAGGAATAAATTAGAGGAAAATTGCCATTTCCATGGGAATTAAATAAATAGAAATCTCCAATAAATATAGAAAAATATGTAGGAGATTACTTGATATTTTTGGGCAAGAAAATATGAGGGTGCTACGATGGAGGGTAGCACGAAGTTGGACTGGACTTGGTGGAGCCGGATTGGGTCCAAAACCGGACATGATGCAATAATCGAATTAAAATTTGGCGATAATGATCATGAGCAAATAAGTAGCACATGGGGATTCCAATAAATGGGACACAAGTGGCGGACGGGTAGTAGGCTCAATGTGGGCTATGTCCATAATTGGGGCTGACAGGTTTTGGTCGACAGGGGACCCACAAATCAAGTTGGAAGATGAATGTGACGCCGTGGAGTGAAATAAAATCGGGTCACGTGTCGGGAAAGTTGTGCGAATCAAATGGAGCACAAAATGACATGTCTGAGTGGGACACGAAGGTCAAGGGTGAAGAGCGTCTCGAGTAGATCATCAATGAGAAGTTGGTTTCAAGAAACTGACTGGTCTTGTGCTCCCAATTTAAAAGTCACGGTAACGTGCTGAAAATGATCAAGGAAAAGAGTGGGAAAATAAATAATAATCAAATGGTCTAAATCGACCTGAAGTTCAGCGAAACAAAAAGAGCACAAGGGAACAAGTTTGGATGGGATACTATATACCATCATGAAGGTAATCCTGTCCACTCCAAAACTCATGAAGAAGATTTCCAAAGTTGAACATCCCTGATACTCCAAATATCAATGGCACGGAAAAGTACACTTAGGAAAATAACAGAATAAATTATTTATCGAAATTAAAATCAATCAAAAAAAAAAAAAAAAAAAAAAAAACAACCCGAAATTCAGGGTGCTCACATCCTACCCACCTTATAAAAATTTCGTCCTCGAAATTAAAATGTCCCTACTCCCTCTAGGTCAAACCCCCACAATAAAAGTCCCAGAACTTAAATAAAACATACCATCAAAAAGGACAACGTCCAGGGTTATGGCATACGGTGATAGTGAAAGTCTCATCTAGGTATACTAGTCATGCTAACTGAATCGGTCATAGGGTATCAAAATACACAAGCAATCTAGGATGCTAAACGAAAAAGTTACAGAAATAACAAATCATCAAAACTGTAAGGCGGTCTACCATCCTATATGAAAACTGGTATTTATCAAAAATAAAATAAAGGTAACTACCAATCATCTGAAAAAGGGTACTTATTCAAGGAAAAAAAAATCAAAATCACTTTAAGGAATAAAAATCAATCACATGGAAATCCAATCACAATATATATATATATAGAGAGAGAGAGAGAGCGCCAGAGAGGGAAAAGCTAGCATTATGTGTATGGGAACATGTTCATATGGTTAGATAGTAGGCGTGTGTGTACATGAACATACATGAAGGTGTATATGAGGATTGTGTTTCAATTCAATGGCTATCAAGTTACACTAATCATGACATATTGGTTAAACAATCCACAATACGCAACTTATTTAATCATAACATGCATAGCTAACCATATATATATAAAAAGGTAGAGACTAGTTATGTATTTATATATATTATAACATGTATGCCTAAGCTCTATATACATCTATCTAGATATACAATCATAACATAGAGGGGAAGGGTTTGGTTACACGACAGTGTATACTAAGTTAGGGTGTGTGTGTGTGTCCTTGTACATGGTTATAGCTTAGTATCAAAAGGTTAAATCCAGTTTTAGTTCAGCATTTACATAAAAAAATATCTGAAAATAAGCTAACATTTAAAGCGGTGAAATATTAACATAATGCAGTCTCAGATTTTAGGGTTTTGAAACATCACAACCAATCTCAACGCTCCCAATTTAACCTAACATGACATAAATGAAACCCTAAATACTATCCACACATTTATCTACGTATACAGTTCAATATTACATGTTAAATCCGAATTTGAACTAAACATGGAAATCAATGTAAAAATGTTAACATGTAACTAGTTTTCAGGATTTTGGAGAAATTTGAACATTAAAACCAACTCAATGTTTATCACCACCTAACATGTAAGAATACGAAACCTGAATTTATATCCCTACATACCGCAATGCATCTAGCTCAAAACATTACATTTAAGAAAATAAAACAGCAATTTGGACTAAACATTTGGAAACTCAGCATTAAAGGTTAATATATACACAGTCTTAAATTTGACAAATTAAACACAAAACTCAACAAATTTTTTGAATTGAAACTCCAAGTATAACATACATGTGCAGTTATGTAGACAAACTAATGACATGAAATTTATATTTAAATTACGAATTTAAACTGGAAAAGCAGAAAGCCAGAAACATTGGTTATGAAAATTTGGACATCAACAACATATCAATAGGTATTCAGATAGGTGGAAAATCAAGTGCAACATGCATACGTGTTAGGCAAAGTGTCTGCTATATATATTCATATACATATTCTCATGTCCCAATATATAAAAATTAATAATACGTTAACACTAACATTTAGATTCCTACCAAGATTGCAAGCAGGTGATTGACGGAATCAAGACAGTTTAATTATTATCTAATACAAGAAAAATAGCAAGAAGGAATAACGATAAAATCTGTTTTGCTTATCCGTTTAAAGAAGGAACGATTTTGAAATCCAGAGCTAAAATATCAAATCCAACATGAGGCCTTTAGCAAAATCATCGATTCATTGTATTATGAAAAACTCATAGCAAGAAATTACACAAGATTTATAAAACCAACTAAACTTACTCCTGAGTTAAATAATAGAAAACTAGACAAAACAAACAAATAATAATTCTTTTTTTTTGAATGACTGAACAAAAGTAGAGAAAACATATTCAAAATATTTAAGGTACAATATGATAATCATATGCGTCTATCCAAAATTATGGTACTCTAAATCCCCGTCATACTAGTAAGCAAGGCTACGATAATCACAGAGCCCTTGACTTATGCACATATCTCTAGAATCATGGTATTTAACATTTTTGCGGTGCCGCTAGCTTGGCTGCGAAAACCTTAAATTCCCACACCCGAGAAATATATCCAGAGTCAGACTATATGTCCTCACCATGCTGGCTAATGTGACTATAAAAGACTAGATTCCATAACATAGATGACCTAGCCCATATAATTTCATCTTGCCAAAAATTAAATTAAATCAACAATGAATACCCAAAAATCAAATCAAATTTATCAACGAACATCAAACTCAAAAATGAACAAAAATCCATCAAAATACAAACTCGAATGCAACAACTATCATCAAAATTCAAAACTCGACAATCATCCATCAAAATTTATAAATACAAACTCGAATTCAACAATAATCTATAAAAAAAATCAAATTTAACAACAGAAAGTAAAGATAAAACAAATCATAGAAAAAAGAGAGTTTTCAAATCGAAGTTAAATAAGATCCTCAAGGGTCGTCCCAGGAATCTTTCAAGGGTTCCTAACTGTGATTGAGTACCTTCAAAATATATTCTATTCCTACTGCAGGCTGTAGTGGTACTCTACTTCGAATACCACTACATAAACTCGACCTGCATGGGCCACCACTAAAAATGTGTCACGACCCGCGCCCTAGAGTTAGGGCACGAGAACGTAACAACGCCCAGCCTACGCCGCAGTGTCGGCGGTAGAACGCTGTCCTAGGTCTCAATGCATCTAACAGTATAAGACTAAACAGTTTATACTCCCCGAATAGGGGTGACATAACAGATACAGACTCAATCACATCTAAGGTAGAGCATGATAAGGATAGATAAAACATGAAATCCAAAAGAGATACAGGAGATAGAAGTCTAAGTGTCTAAGATACATAATCCCAGAAATACATCTCAAAACTCAAATACAGATACAATAATCTACAAAGTAAATACAACTCCAGACAAAATGAAATAACTACCTAAACAACCCTTACTGTGTCTCCTCTAGGCTAGCAGGCAATCCCAGGCCATCTGTAAAATTTATCAACAGGTCCAGTCAGGACTGGAGCGAGCACAATACATCTCAACAGTTCATAGCAGGTTAGAAAATATAATCATACAGTAAAGTAAGATACAGGTACTGAAAGAAATACTGTATATAAACAGAGAGAGAGTTGTAATAGAAATATCTACTATAAGTAAAGAGCTACCAGTGACTAGTGATTTAGAGCACAAAGTCGACATGTGAACGGCTTGATTGTACATGGCTATACTAAAGAGGCGTACATGGCTATTCTACTTTGGAATTGTTCACATGGCTATTTATACTCCCCCGTACCCCCAATTAATACACAAGGATCCAACCAGGTTATGTTATATGATGCTATGTAACAGCCCCCGAAGGGTGGTAGACCCCGAAGGTGATAGACCCCGAAGGTAATAGACCCCGAAGGTAATAGACCCCGAAGGTGATACATAGTAGTCCCATAAATGGGATAAGGATTCTAGGAAGACTCTACGATCATAAGAGTATATGTCGTAAGTGATCAAAGAACCAATGAAGCATATGATACGCCATGTAAGTGAAACGCACAGAACATGTAATACCCGATGCTCCCTAAGGATAACATCTCAAGAAGGGATCCATATAGTACCAATCCGTGTGACCAACGTGACAGTACAAGTAAAGTAATCTACTGCAGGAAATAATTCTAAGCAGGATATAAAATGATCAGAGAATGTACTCGTCTCGATAACCTGAACAGCTGATAAGTATAGGGGGTCCCACTGAAGCCTCAGAGTCCTATTTAAAGCAATACAGGTTACAAGGTGTTCAAGTTGAAAATAAATGAATCCACAAACAATCTATTTTTATCCTAGGTTCTTCTAAGTCAAAACAACTCTAGGTCGACTCCGGTCAATAATCTAGTCAAACTAGGTCAAGTGTTGACTTACAGTTGACTTTGGGTCAACTGGTCAACTCTGGTCAAACAGGGTCAATTCTAGTCTAATATAAAGTGTACTTCGTTATTTGTACGTCGAAACTTACGACACGCAAATCGAGATAAGGAGATTATCGGTAAGGTTGATAATCTTATTATAGTGATCCACGTGTCCAACTTGTCAATTTCAGCGATGTGAGATCACTGGAATTGGCTGATCTCAGTTTCGTTGTACTAATCCCGAAATACGAACATTATATGAATTAATTATTAATTAATTATAAAAAGGTTAAACTCAGAGAAACTATCAACAAACATTGTCGGACGATGAAATAGACATCGCCAACGTGTCCAGAATGGTCAAATTAGCTAGGATAGCCTACCCATCGGTCCAATTTGGACACAAGGGCAAAAAGGTAATTTTGGGTCAAAACGGTTTCCGTGTCGGAGCCGTTTTGCACCGAAAAACGTGCAAGAAAACAAGTCTACAAAATATAACAAATTATATGTCCACGAAACCAGAATGTCGATACGAACCCACCGGTATCTCCAGAATTGGATTCCGTTGACCCAATCTCAATTTGGCCCGTTGACCAGAACTTGGGATTCCGGTTTGCACGGAAATGCGTGCCGGAGCCAAGGTTCTCAAAACTCAGCAAACTACCTGTCAACGAGTCCAGAATGATGATACGAACTCAACGGTATCTCCGGAATTGGATTCCGATGAGCCGATCTCAAAATAACCCGTTGACCCGGATATTGGTATCCGACTTGCACCGAAATGCGTGTTGGATCCAATGTCCACCAAAACCTAGCAAATTATATGTCAACGAGTCCAGAATGACGATACGAACTCAACGGTATACCTGGAATTGGATTTCCATGAGCCGGCATTAAAAAGTCCCGTTGACGCAAAATGTGGAACCCACTTTGCACCGAAAAACGTGCCAGGGCCCACGTTCTCCAGATCTAACAAATTTTATATGAAAACATGCCAGAACGACGCCACAAGTCTAATGGTGGTGTCAGAAATGAAATCTGGAGTCCCGTATTCAAAAATGGAATTTTACAAGTTGGAAATTACGAATTTGGACGACCAACTTTGGCGTCGAATTCAACCAATCAAACAAGCTCACAATAAAACGAAACTGGAGGGGTAGTAAGAGGGTTATACCAGCTTCGCACCGGAACTGGTAGTACGCCAAACGGAGCTGCGGTAGAGGAGATACAAGCTGACGAAGTTGGCCCCGCGAAACTGTCCAAATTTAATACAATTTAAACGGTCAACTTGGTGGCCGGTTTTCATGTATCAAACGATAAAATTAAAGGACGAAAATTGACAGGGATGAAGGTGGATATACCGAGATTGCGACGGAGTGAAGAAATTGCCGATCCAACGGTCGAATTTTCGGGAAAATGCACGCGAAGTTGCTGCGACGGAGCACGAATTCTGAGTTCCAAACTCGCGCGCGCCGACGGGATCTCGTTCAAAATGCACGAATCGCCTCGACGGCGCGTCCCAGAGGACGTTGGCCGCCATGGGAGGATGGCCTACGGTGGGGCGCGCCCAGGGGGTGGTCGACGGCGACCACGGCGACGGTGGCGCCGGTGGTGGCGCCATGCACGCGCGCCGACGTGCGCCCATGGCTGCATACTGTGCGCTGCTGTACGCGGCTGTGCGTGGCTGTGCGTGAGCCAGCCTGGCCGAGCATGACGACGGCGGGGGCTGCACAGCCTAGCCCCGCCAGCGAAGGCGCGGGGCGCGCGACCTCGATGACGGTCGGCGGAGAAAAGAAGTGGTGGTGGCGGATGATGTTGATGATGGTGAACGGGTTGGTTGGAAGGAGGAGGAGGATGGAGTCGTTGTCGGTGGAGTGGTGTGGCGAGGTGGCCGACGGCCAAGGGAGGAGGAAAGGTGGCGTGTGGTGTTGCATGGAGGAGGTGATGGTTGTGATGATGAAAGGAGGAAGGAGGATGAGAAAATGAGGAGGATGGAGGTTGGCCGACGTGCTCGGCCATGGGTGGCCGGAGCCACGACGAGGGGGTGGTCGGGCTGTTGAAGGAGGAGAGAGAGGTCGGGTTGGTGTGAGGGTGTGTAGTAGTTGTTGGTTTTGTTGTTGTTGTTTGTAGTTGTGAGAACAAAAGAGTTGGAGAGAGAGAGAGATAATAATTGTGAGAGAGGGAGGAGAGAGAATAGCATTGGAGTTAGGGCCGGCTAGCTATTGGGGAGGGGGCTGTGTGATTGTGAGGGAGAATAAATGGTGAGGATTAGATGGAACAATCCAAAGGCTAGGAATAAATTAGAGGGAAATTGCCATTTCAATGGGAATTAAATAAATAGAAATCTCCAATAAATATAGAAAAATATGTAGGAGATTACTTGATATTTTGGGCAAGAAAATATGAGGGTGCTACGATGGAGGGTAGCACGAAGTTGGACTGGACTTGGTGGAGCCGGATTGGGTCCAAAATCGGACATGATGCAATAATCGAATTAAAATTTGGCGATAATGATCATGAGCAAATAAGTAGCATATGGGGATTCCAATAAATGGGACACAAGTGGCGGACGGGTAGTAGGCTCAATGTGGGCCATGTCCATAATTGGGGCTGACAGGTTTTGGTCGACAGAGGACCCACAAATCAAGTTGGAAGATGAATGTGACGCCGTGGAGTGAAATAAAATCATGTCACGTGTCTGGAAAGTTGTGCGAATCAAATGGAGCACAAAATGACATGTCTGAGTGGGACACGAAGGTCAAGGGTGAAGATCGTCTCGAGTAGATCATCAATGAGAAGTTGGTTTCAAGAAACTGACTGGTCTTGCGCTCCCAATTTAAAAGTCACGGTAACGTGCTGAAAATAATCAAGAAAAAGAGTGGGAAAATAAATAATAATCAAATGGTCTAAATTGACCCGAAGTTCAGCGAAACAAAAAGAGCACAAGGAAACAAGTTTGGATGGGACACTATATACCATCATGAAGGTAATCCTGTCCACTCCAAAACTCATGAAGAAGATTTCCAAAGTTGAACATCCCTGATACTCCAAATATCAATGGCACAGAAAAGTACACTTAGGAAAATAACAGAATAAATTATTTATCGAAATTAAAATCAATCAAAAAATAAATAAAATAATAAAAAAACAACCCGAAATTCAGGGTGCTCACAAGAACAAAGAATAGCTGCGTTAGAAGACAAGTTGAAGACCATGGCCGAAATGGTCGCAAGTATGCATTCCATCATTGTGGCCCAGCACACAGTGCCATCGACCGTACCTCCTGCAAATCCTGAAATCATAGCATCGTCGGTGCCTGTCAATGCATGACTGGGGTAGCTTCTCTTCAAGTACCTCCTGTACAGGTCCAACCTACACCCAGTCAATCAGGTGCTGGGGGTAGTGCTTACCATGTTGTCCCTTCCTCTAACACTGTGACTTAGCCTGCTCCTTCTACATCAGTGGAAGATGCCAATGAAGCTGTCAAGCTTCTGCGCACTCAGTTCGAGGCCTTCAAAGAGAAGGACAATTTGCAGAGATTGGGGATCAAGCAACCTTACCCAGTTGAATGGAAGGAAGTCCCATTTCCTCCTAAGTACAAAATCCCAACAATCTCGCTGTTTGATGGCAGCACTTCTCCCAGTCAATTCATTAACCACTTTGAGGTAATGACTGTCCAACTTCAACCAAATGACGCTCTTCTTACCAGAGTATTCGTCGGCTGTTTAGCCGACGTAGCATACGATTGGTACAAAATCTTGCCTGATGGTGTATCACCTCCTTCTCTAGCCTAAAACAAATCTTCTTGGAACGGTTCTATGAGGGAATCAACGACATGACTATGTCAGCCCTCAATAAAATCAAACAAAGGCACACTGAAACTGCTGAGAGTTTCATTGAAAGGTTCCGCCGGGAAGCTTTGAAAATGCCTCCTGGAACTCCAGCTGCTGTCACCATAGACACCTGCAAGGCAAATCTGTTGCCTATCATCAGCATGTGGACGGGGTCTACTCAGTTCCAAGACTGGCCATCCTTCATTGTCAACGCTAAAGCAGCTGAAGTTAGCGCCGACAAATTCAAGCAGCTAGGGGTACAAATGTCTAACCCCGACCGGGATGAACACCAGACATAGGGTGGTGGCAATCGCCAGAACAATCGCAAAGGAAAAGAAACTTTGAATATCAACTTGACAAATAAGAACAAAGAATCTCTGGCAGTCAACGTAGCCCCCCTACGTCCACTTCTACTCCTTCAGTACCTCCACCGAGGGAACCTCGTCCGAAAGTAGAGTACTCTTTTGACGAGAATGAAACAGTGAGCATCTTTGATTGCTTGATCAAAAGCAATAAGCTCCAGCTTCCAGATCCTAAGAAGCCTGATGAAGTTGGTAAGACTGATCATCCTAAGTACTGTGTTTATCACAGGTTCATTGGGCATCCCACTCGAGCATGTTATGTGCTCAAAGGCAAAATTCAAGAGCTGATCAACGCTGGTGTTGTCACTCTACAGTAAGACGAGAAGACTGTTACCGCAAACATGGTCTCAGTTCAATTCGATGAC
This sequence comes from Iris pallida, assembly GCA_029216955.1. Lineage (NCBI taxonomy): Eukaryota > Viridiplantae > Streptophyta > Magnoliopsida > Asparagales > Iridaceae > Iris > Iris pallida. The sequence goes on along the minus strand of JANAVB010018200.1, from coordinate 457,247 downwards.
TTCCCGTCGCAGATGGTACAGTACGGTGTCATTCCTATCCCCAAAGCTACTCTTGAGATCGAGAATCTCCCTCCTCTACGAAGTGAAGGTCTCGTCCCCTTGTCTCTTGACAATGGCGAGATTATGTGGATTCATCCGAATCTTGCTTCAGAGTTCGAACTTCCCTCTTCCTCCAAGAAGAAGGATCGCTCCAAGGGCAAGACAAAGACATGCAAATATGGTGTCTTTTGACCCCATAGTTGACGAGGAAATCTTGTTGGGCACCAGATCAGGGAAAGCTTATCTAAAAGATTACCCCGAAGCTCAAGAGAATCCTGCTTCTTCTTCTGATCCTGTTTCAGTACAGCCTGCTTCTACTGAGGATATTCCTACTGCATCCTCACCGGTTGTAGAGTCTACTCCTCCCAAGCCGACGGTAGCTGACAAAGGCAAACAACAAGTCCGCTTCGACAAACCTTTGAAGAAGTCATCTCCTTCCGGACTTGAGAAGCCTTACAACTTTGACATCCTGGCCCAGTTGGCCAATACACCGGCCCGACTGTCAATCTTCGAGCTCTTGCGCCTCTCCAAAGAGACTCGGGAAACTCTGAGTGAGGCTCTCATGCAGGCAGAAACCTGTTTAGCCCTTCTAAAGAAGCCAAAAGCAGAGCCAGTCTCTTGCCTCCATTGTCATAGTGTGCTGGAGTTAATTCCAAATATAACTTTCACACAGGATGACATGCTGATGGAAGACAACAGGCACGACCGTCCTCTCTACTATACAGGATACGTCGACTCGATGAAAGTCGATCGTATTCTGATAGATCCAGGGTCTGCTCTTAGCATCATGCCAAAGACAATGTTGGATGCATTGAAGATCCCAGTGTATAGTCTTTCCAGTACAATCACCACCATCCTTGGGTTCAATCAGGGAAGGAGTGAACCTCTGGGCAAGATTCGCCTGAAACTCCAAATAGGCAATCTTCGCACAAAGGTGACCTTCTACATCATTGACAATCATGGTTGTTCTTACAATGCTTTGTTGGGGAGACCATTTCTGCACGAGCATAACATTGTCCCTTTGACTCTCCATCAATGTTTCAAATATATTGATGACAATGGAGAGGTACAAAAGGAGGTTGCTGATCTCTATTCTTTCAAAGGCGTCGAAGCATACTACAACGATGCCCGTATGTACAAGGATGAATTCATGAAGGTTGTCCTGTCTCTGGACACTGAAGAAGAGCAAGAAGCAGTGCCTAATGACACCCTCATTATACCTGTCAAAAGGCGTGTTTCTCGTCCACAGTCCTCCAAGCCACTGGCTATTCACTTGCCAGTCCAGAAACAATCAACTGATGATGATCAGGATCAAAGGGAGCTCACCTCTTCTGAGCCACTTGTTATTGACTTACGTCGTAACAAGGAAAAAAGGGAGCTCACTTCTTCTGAGCCACTTGTTATTGATTTATCTCATAACAAGGATAAAAGGAAGCTCACCTCCTCTGAGCCACTTGTTATCAACCTCCGTCGTAACAAGGCCAATCCTCCTCCACGTTCTTCTTCTCCCCCTTTTGTAATCAATCTGACCAAGCCTGCTAAGGCTAAAGGTCCTGTTGTAAATACAAATGTACAAATCAATGAAAAAGCATCTACTTTCTAGTATACTGATGTCATTTATCATGCTAAGTGCTATTTGGATATGTTAGATAGCTTTCAGTCATTTACAATGGGAGTTGTACAGTCTCTTCAAACAGAAGTTTCATTTGAACACCCAAAGGATTCATATCATATTGTTCCCGCTCGTAAGAAAGGCGAAAGTCTAATACTTTTTAGTAAAGGACCGAAACAACAATTCAGCTATACGGATGATAGCAAAAATAATGATATGGGGCATCTTCAACTCCGTCGTTACAGTCAACAATCAAAAGACATCATCCGAAAGATGGGTTATAACTTCAAGAGTGGCCTCAACTACGGTAAAGGAAGAAGAACTCCTATCCGTACGGCTGTTCTAAAAGGAAAGTCAGAGATGTACTACAGTAGGACCAAAAGAGGTCTCGGATATGCTTCACCTCCGGTATTATCCCCAGCAGCTTCTGAATCCGATAGTGAGGAGCGCTCTAATTCTTCTGATTCCAGATCATAGGATTCTGACACCAGCATCGGTCAAGTTCATCGATTGACTGTATCTTCTAATATGGTCTCTGTCGAACTTCCAGAAGGCTATGACGAGGATATTGAAGAAAGTCCTGAAACAGATCCTTTGGCTCAACGAATGGATACCCAATGGGAACTCCGATTCGAACAAAGGGAACCTCCTACTGAAGATCAATTGGTTCAAGTTGATGTAGGAGAGAGCGGGTCACCTCGTCCAATATTCATCAGCAAGAACCTCCCAGAGGCAGATAAGCAAGAATTAATTCTTCTTATTCAAGAATACATTGACGTCTTTGCATGGAGCTATGAAGACATGCCAGGTCTAGATCCCAAAGTTGCTACTTACAAACTGAACATCTTGCCGAATACAAAACCAGTCAAACAGTAACAACGACGTTTCAAGCCAGAAATGATGGACGCAATCGACGATGAAGTCAAGAATCTCATCGCTTGTGGCTTTATTCGAGAAGAGCAACATCCTGATTGGGTAGCCAATGTTGTCCCAGTTCTAAAGAAAACCGAAAAAGTTCGAGTCTGCATCGACTTTCGGGATCTTAATGAAGCATGTCCAAAAGATGAATTCCCTCTTCCTATCACGGACGTCATGATTGACAACACCTGTGGGTTCGAAAGAATATCTTTCATGGACGAATTCTTCGGATACAATCAGATTCGGATGAATCCTGAAGATGAAAAACATACTTCTTTCCGCACTCCTCGCGGAGTCTGCTGTTATACTGTAATGCCATTTGGTCTCAAGAACGCTGGTGCAACATATCAGCGAGCTATGAGTACCATATTTCGAGATCATCTTCGCAAGACTGTCGAATGCTACGTTGACGATATTGCTGTCAAAAGCCGTCTAAAGGAAGATCACATCCAAGACTTGAGAACTATCTTCAACCTCATGCGCCAACATCAACTCAAAATGAATCCCACCAAGTCATTCTTGGGTGTCTCTAGTGGCAAATTTCTCAGCTTCGTCATTACCTCTAAGGGTATACACGTGGATCCCGAGAAGATCAAAGCCATTCAAGAGATGCGTCCTCCACGCAACCTACAAGAGCTACGAGGATTCCAAGGTCGACTTGCGTATATCAGGAGATTCATTTTGAATCTGTCTGGACGCTGCAGACCATTTACTCAACTAATGAAGAAGGGTGTATCTTTCGTTTGGACCGAAGAATGTCAACGAGCATTTGACGACATCAAGCGGTATCTCATGAACCCACCAGTCTTGGTGCCACCAATCTCTGGCATACCATTCTTAATGTATGTCCGTGCTATGGACCATTCATTGGGTGCTTTACTCGCCCAAAAGAATAAAGAAGGCCATGAACAAGCTATCTATTATCTCAGTCGTACTATGATTGATGCTGAACATCGTTATAGTCCGGTCGAAAAAGAATGCCTAGCTCTTATGTTTGCTGTTCAGAAGACTCGGTATTACATCATTGGCCAAACTATTCATGTTATATCCCGAGTTAATCCTCTTCGGGTACTGATGAAGAAGCCTAACACACTCAATTCTCGGCTAGCTACATGGGCCATTCTGCTAGCCCAATATGACATGGTATATGTTTCTCAAAAGTTTGTCAAAGGTCAAGCACTGGCGGATTTCTTAGTAGCTCATCATGTTCCAGAGACGTCCAAACTCTATGATGACATTCCAGACGAGACATTGGAATCTAATACAATCTCTGAAGAATTTCCTACTTGGCGTCTATTCTTTGACGGTGCATCCAGGATTGGATCCAATGGTACCATTGTCGCAGGAGTTGGAGTTGTCCTTATTTCTCCAGACGGGTCAGCTATTCAAAGAGCATACTCCCTAGATGAGCCTTGCTCTAACAACGTGGCAGAGTACAATGCTCTACTCATTGGCCTTCAACTAGCCAAACAACTTGACGTCGAGTATCTTGAAGTCTAAGGTAACTCTAAGCTGGTTGTTAATCAGGTTAGAGGGACCTATGAAGTTCGACATCAAGATCTAGTGCCTTACTTTGAAGCGACAATTAACATGGCTACATCATTCAAAGATTTCTTTATTAAATATGTACAACGAGCTTACAATACTGAAGCCGACGCTTTGGTTAATCTTGCGGCAGTCTTAGCCATCCCTATCAAAAGACAGCATGTGGTGGTTATCTCTAATCGGGAATTGTTTTGCGTCGAAAACATTCGTAATATTGAGTTCAGTAATCTTACTGAAATCAATGTTATCAGTGAAGATTGGAGAACTCCTTTCATCGACTTTGTGGTCCATGATATACTCCCTGAAGATCCCAAGGAGGCTACGAGTATTCGTCGGTGGTCTCTACGATTCTACTACAATCAGACCACCAAAACTCTTTATCGGCGAACTTATGACGGTCTACTCTTGTGCTGTCTCGCTGGTGATGAAGCAAAGCAAGTATTGCGTGAAGCTCATGACGGTGTCTGCGGAGCACATCAACCTGGTCCTAAACTGCAGGATCGCATCCGACGCATGGGTTACTACTGGCCCTTTATGGTATCTGATGTCATCGAATATGCGAGGAAATGTCGAACTTGTCAAATCTACGTAGATTTTATTCATCAACCGTCAGAATTCCTTTATTCGACTGCTACTTCCTGGCCTTTTGAAGCTTGGGGAATGGACATCATCGGTCCCATCAATCCTCTTTTTTCTAGAGGATATTGGTTCATACTGGCAATAACCGATTACTTCTCCAAATGGGCCGAAGCTATACCATTGGCCGAAGTCAAGACCAGTAGCGTCATCAACTTCCTCAAACACCATGTCATCTATCGATTTGGTGTACCTCGACGAATCATCTATGACAACGGACCTCAGTTCATCAGTAAAAAATTCACAAGGTTCTATGACGATCATCGGATTGACAATGTCGCTTCAACAGCCTACAATCCTGCTGCTAATGGCTTAGCTGAAGCTTTCAACAAGACTATCATCAAGCTTCTCAAAAAGTTTGTATCTACTAACAAATGAAACTGGAGTGAAAAGCTTGGAGAATGTCTTTGGGCCTACCGTACTACGGTCCGCAACCCTACAACCTGTACACCCTTCTCTTTGGTGTATGGCTGTGAAGCAGTTCTACCTTTAGAACTCCAAATTCTGTCTTTGAGGATTGCCATCGCCAACGAACTCACGACAGAGAACAACGATCTTCTCCGACTTCAAGAATTAGAAGCGCTGGATGAGAAGCGGCTATTGGCTAAACAACATATTGAGTTATACCAAGCCCACATCTCAAAGACTTTCAACCGCTAAGTTAAAGTCAGAGCCTTTCAGAAAGGAGAGCTCGTTTTAACAGTCAGACGTCCTATGACTATGACTCACTCGAGCAAAGGCAAATTCGATACAAAGTGGGAAGGTCCATATATCGTGAGCAAAGTCTTCTCAAATGGAGCCTATCAACTCACAGAGTTAGACGCTCGAGTTACAATGATGCCTATCAATGGCAAATTCCTCAAAAAGTATTATGTGTAAATGTAACAGACATTGATTGTAATTATCAGACAAGTTCATAAATAAAATTCAGTTTTATTTCATCTTGAATGATAGTACATAATATCAAGGAAGGTCACTATCATCCTTCTCAAAATTGGGACGCGGGCCACTGCCGTCCTTATCAAAGACATGATCAGCAAAAGAGTCAATAACATTCCTGCTGGAACCCACCAGGAACTTGCAAGCAGCCATTCTCATAGCTTCTTCTTTTTTAGTTTTCCCTGGTTCAAGGAGGAAGTCCAAGATGTCCTTTGGCGGTTTGGGAGCAGATGAACCTTCGCCCGCTGCCATCTGCTTTGGCTGGTCCGGTTCAACTGGATGTTCCTCAGTACCCGCTTTCACCTTCGGGGCGACCTCAGCCTTCTTGGATGCATCTCCAGACGACATCTTTATGTTGAAAAGTGAAAATAAACATCCCATCTGATTTTCTGTTCTATTTATAGACAGAGAGTCGTAAAACTATGAAGCAACACATTCATTCGACGGTTTATCCGTTCATTAAATTCATTTGACGGTTCATCCGTTTATCACACTCATCTGACGGCTCGTCTGTTCATTACATTCATCTGACGGTTCGTTCGTTCATCATATCCTTTTGACGGTTCATCCATTCATTTAATTCATTGACGGTTCGTCCGTTCATTATATTCATTCACCCGACGGTTCACCCGTTCATTCCATTCACCCGACGGTTCACTCGTTTATTCCATCAATCTGATGGTTCATCCGTTCATCATCCGACGGTTCATCCGTTCATTTACTTCATTTGACGGTCCATCTGTTCATCCCGACGATTTATTTCGTTCATTTAGTTCGTTCTTATCAGCAACTTGTCATATTTGATTAAGTTGTCTATTGAAATAATGATATTCGATAAATTATATTTGCCACGTCCATATTACCTCTGAGCAGATATAATTAAATATGATTATTTTCCAGAATCAAGAAATATATCATATCTTGTACCTCTGAATATATTTTCTATCGCTATTATTTATATCTGAATAAGATATGCAACAAGTAATAGAGCCACAAAAATGTCTTTTTATTGATCAAAGATGAAAGACGTTACAAAGACACATATCATGAAAAACAAGAAGATACAAAATATCCTTCTACTCAGCCGGTGGTGTCATCAAATTGGTCATCTGCTGCTTCAAAATTTGTAGTCGTTCTTTACGAGATTCCATCACTCGTTTCCTAGCTTCTTCCATCCCAGATTTATCATCGAAGGTTGGCAGGGTTACTAGTCTGCGAGTGATTTCAGCTTGGTGAGCTGCAGCATATTCATCTCTCTCTTGAGTCAGAACATCAAGTTGTTGAATTACAGTTTGATGTTGGGTAACCTCATCTTCCTAAGTTAATTAAGCAAGTCTCAGTTCTTCCTGAAGACGGGCAATTTTTGCTTGTAATTCAACAACTTTCCTTTCTTTCTCTTCAGCAATAAATGCCACTGTTTCTACTTTGGAGTTATATTCAGCGGACTTGGCAGCGAAAGTATCCAAGAGAACTTGGAAATTAACTTTCTCAACCGCAGCCTCTTGAGACATCCATTCAAATTCAGCTTGCACCAGAGGCTCTACCTCTCCCTTTCTTAGCTCTTTGTAGCTCTTAACTGAAGTCTCCAACTCATCTAATATATGATCAAGAAAAGTAGCCTAAGCTTCATCACCTTGGCTGCGGATGGCATTAATCAAGTAAGAGGTTGGACCTCTAACTGTAGAAAAATTAGCCTCTTCCTTCTCTATCACCCTATCTATTAAGGGTCCCAAAGAGTTAAAGAAGAAGTTGGTGAAAGAGCTGATGACAAATTGGTTGGTGGCCAAAGCACCAGGGGTAGCAGCGACTCCTGTTGATGATGAAGCAGTAGGACGTTAAGCCACTTGGACGGGAGGCTCTTTAAATAAGGGAGCTAAAGTAGAGCTGGTTGCTCCTCCCGGTTGTTCCTCTGTAAAAACAGATAAACTTTATCATTTTGTCTGTCATTTGCAGCTATTGAAAAGATCAAAAGTAAAAACAGTCTTACCATGGCTTGGTTCAGTGATGATTCGGTCATCTGCTGGCCCAGATTCCAATCTAGCATAAGCAGCCTCAGACATTACTGCCTGGCTACTGTCTGCCTTGGAGCCACCTGACAAATGACGACTGCTGCTAGCTATCATCGTTACAGGTACTATATCCGTGCACACTGGAGGAGCTGGGGAAGATTCGATTTCTGCATGGATCAAAGATAGAGATGTCAGCTATTAATCTATGAAAAAAAAGATCGATAAATTCATTTTTTACCTTTAGGATCAACAGTAGGAGTTTCCTCCAGGGCCACTTCCTCATCCGCAGTCTTTTCGGGAGATACCTGCACCTCAATATCTTTTTCAGGATCCAGGGTGTCATCAGCGGCTTTGGAAGATATATGGACTTCAATGTCCTCTTCAGGATTCTGTGTATCATCAACAGCCTCTGATGATGTACTTTCGTCACTTTCATTATCCTCAGGAGCTTCCTCGCTGGCAGTTGCAGCGGCATGATCAACGTCATCTTGCAGACCGAAGTCGCAATCATTTAATGCCTCAATCATTAGACGATCCTCCTCTTCGCGGACTATTCCTGGTGTGACAGGAAGCTGAGTAGTTTCTACCGCTGGTGAAGGAGATCGTAAAGCTTCATCTTCTCTAGGCTCTGCAGCCTCCTCTCTCTGTGCAGCCTCCTCTCTTTGTTCAGTCTCCTCTCTCTGCTCTGGACTAGGCTCAGAGGCAGGAGTAGGAGATGACATAGTAATTCCAGCAGCAGCATTCACCACCACCGAGGACAGGATCACTTTCTTTCTCTTTCTAATAGCCAGCTTCTTTCTATGAAGAGGCCTTTCTGGGCTCTCCACATCTACTACATCAACCGGCTTTGGAATAGAAGTCGGCGTGGTTGCCTCTTCTCGTTGAATTGACTCGGCCAGGTGCCGAGATTGTGATCTAGTAGTAACTTTATCTGGTTGATCCAGGATAAGTTTCTTCTTTGCAGCTGGGAAAGAAGGTTCGTCAATCCTTCTTTTCCTCTCTCTGGCCGGAGATTTAACAACTTTCAGAGAAATTCTCAGTGGTTGATTTACTTCCTCAGGAAAGTTTGCTTCCCTGGAAGCTTCCAATGGATCATCTACCGGTTCATGTTCTTCGTCATTTGCTGGAGCTAGTGTAGCAGTTGCTCCTTTCTTCAAACGCGTCGCCGTCGCGAAGCTATCTACCAGATTGAAATTCTCGGCGAAAGTATTTGCAGCTGTATAAAACAGTGAATATGTATATAACATTCTAGGGCCATTATCATTCTTGTTTGGTATCGAGAATACTGTCCTTGTGTCTCGAGCGTTGTAGTAGGCCCATGCTCTGGCACCATCAATCAGGTACCCCTTTCCTTGTAGGCAAGTTATAGCGTTGCCCACATGGAACTAGTCGTAACCAAATTGACGAGCGAAGCGACTCGACAAATATGGTTCCAGATAGCACTCCTCTTCAAATCTGTACACCAAATACGATGGTCTGATTGCCTTCAGCCAGTCAAAAGCTGCTCGACCTAATGGTTGCCTCCCAAGGTCAACCAGATTTGTTGCCATGAATTCAAAACCAGCTGGAGGGGCAAAGCAGTAAAAATTCTATCCCTTTCCAAGGTTCAAGGCACGTCTACAGTCCTTCAGACTAATGTACACCCACTTGTCCCGGGAGAATCTCCGCAGAAAGCTTCTGCCAACTGCTCCCATGTCGGGGTTCATCAAGGACGGATAGTGCAGAAGCAACCATCCGAATAGATAGGTGTAGGGCAACTCCAGTCGAGGGAAGTTCCCCTTCTCACCCTTCCATTTGATCATTGAGTCAATATACAGACGAAGACCTGCATTTATTCTACAGGTCATCGCTGATAGCAAATCAATCCAGTAGCCGAAGACTAACCGGACGGCAGCAAAAAGTACGCCGCAGTGGAAGCGGTCCACGACGCTTGCTCCGGGTACAACAAATCGACGGAGCCAGTATGTCAGGAAACCCGCCAGCTGGGCTTCTCTTGACATGGACCTGTAGCCTTTTCTTATAAAGCTTTCAACAAAATCTCTGGTCTTGAGCGGAGGGTATTGGTGTTCATCATTAACTCTGATATCCATTTTCTTATTCTCTTCCATCAGTCTTATTACTTCACTGTGGCTGAGGGATTGGAAGAAAGTTGGGTTGCATGAGTCATGATCTTTAGTCTTTTTCTCAATGATATGATTAAGAAAAAGATACGGCAACCACTTCGATGAATAACAGGTGCCAGAAGAGCCGCTCTTGTAGTACAGGGAGCATATGTTGTAATGGCATAATAGTTCGTCGAAAACTGCCACTATCTCTGCATTTTCTCGACGTAGTCTATCTAACTAGTCATTTGTGGGAACATACTCCTCATAAGGGAAGTCTCCCGTTGGTAGGCATGAGATGTACTTCATCTCATGGAGGGCTAATCCCATTTTCCTGCAGGGCGTCATGAATGTCCCTGTCCTATAATTATACCTCTCTGCCAGGGCCAGAAACAGATGAGGGTTTGGGTGGAAGCCATACACGGTAGCATATACCGCATTATAAAGCTCGATCTCTTTAAGTTTGTCTTCAAACTGAGCCAATATCCAGTTGGCTATGCAGTTATACCTCCTGTTCTCCGGGTTCACCAGACCGGTCAGCTGGATGTCCTGATCCGGATATCTGCCCTCAGCCTTTGCATACTCATTAGCAAAGATTGGTGTCCTCACATGCAGCAGTAAAGAAGAGTTCTCTGGAGGAATACCGCCTGGCTTCAACCCTCTGAGTAAAGTGCCGTGTCGCTTAGAAGAGCTATAGAACATGTCTCTGTTGTTTGGGCCTTTCTTGACATAGATCTTTCCTGTCCTTGCATGTTGGAGGGGAGTAATATCCCAGTCCATCCTCCTGGGATGGCTTGCATGAGCATATCGTGCTAGAGGAAGGCATCTAGCAATGTCCGGTAACAGGATTAGTTTCTCCTTCCTTTGGAAAGTTCTCTGCTCAACACGGGGCCTTGGCTGAGAACTCTTGTCGATGGCTTCGCCGAATAAGAACATGGGTTTCTTGTGGGTGATGGCGTCAGCAGACTGCAAGGGCTGCCCATTCATCAAACTTAACAAAGTCTCATTGTCCTGAGCTATCAAGATAGCTTGGTGGGAGGATGACAGAGCATATTGTGGAAAGAGCACATGGGACAAATCTTCTTTAAATTCCGGCTCAGCAAGGGATCCTGCAAATATTTCATATTCAGGGTCCTCTCTGATGTTAACTGCATTAAACAGAAAAAACAGAATTCAGTACAAGTAAAATCAAAGATTCTGTCAGCAAATTGCGCAAGCATCATATTGCGCAAGCATCAGATTGTGCAACAATAGCTTCTATACGCAAACTATCCAGTGGCGCCAAACTCATCTACTTGCACAAGCCATCAGATTGTGCTGAATAACTTGCACAAAATATCAGTTTGCGCTGGACAGCCTTGCGCAAATCAACAGACTGCACTGACTTTTGCCAGCGCGTTCTGACCGATTGTACAATAAAATAGTCTTCATAAAAATGAAGATTATTGGATTTTGTGCAACCAAAACCCTAAACAGGGCGGCGCAATGTAACCAAATCTCTAAAAAGAGATCGGTTTGCAGATGCAGCAATGACGAAGAACCCTAAAAAGGGTTTTCGATCGGATGTCTACCTTGCAGTGCTGGATGTGCAACTTCATATCGAGAAGGGCGCGACACAGCACGAGCCGAAGACTCGGCGGGGGCCTTGCCTTTCTCAGCGGTGGAGCGCTTTGGAGCCATTAAGGTTGATGAAGAAGAAGAAGGAGAGTCGAGAGAGCTCGGGAAATTCTTTCTTTCAGATGATTAGAAGCAAGTAAAGAATGACAGAGAAGAGAAAGAGAACTATTTATAGTTTTCGAGAATGAACAGACTCCTCAGATCGCGTCGGATAAACAGGAGCTAATTCCTCCGATTGCGCAGACAGGTCATCATATGCGCAACTTGATTTTCAAATCAAAATTCAAAGTATTTCGAAGCTTTGACTATTTTCAAACTTCGAAAACTTTGAAGGGGGTCTTGTAGGTCCTAAAAATCAAGTTGCACCCATTAACAAAGTCATCAAAATCAAATTATACATCCTTCAAGTAAACTGCGCAGAAGACAGATTGCGCAACAATTTGATTGCGCAGGCTGAACTGCGCACTCATCCAAGTGCGCATGCTGACGTGGCCTCGTCATCATTACCTGACAGAGAATCAGATCTTCTGACAGTTGACAGCACGGAGAACGAGAAAACTGTTCGTTTATCGTGCAGCACAGCGCTCGAGGACAGCTGTACATGCAGCGCAATCTGCCTGCAGCGCAATCCAGCCCAGCGCGGTCCATCCCAGCGTAATCCGAAGCCAGCACAATTCAGTTGGCGCACTCCATCAATACAACTAACAAAAGTACACGTGGCCTTCATACCATCAATGACTCATTACGTGGTAACCGTCTGTACACGATCATGCGCATTTCAATCAAATAATGCAATGTGTCCAATACAATTGGCCCACGATCAAATAACTGCCAGCGCAGTTTGATGTCTGCGCGGTCCAATACAGCGCAATCCATCTTACGCAGTCCAGAATAACTAAAAAGTAATTATTTCCAGAACTCTATAAATAGAGTTTCAAGTCCTTCCTAGAGGGGATCATACACGCATACAGAGATCAGAGATCATCGCCAGAGATCAGGAGTTCTTGCCAAAGTGCTGCTGCAATCTTCAGAGGCTACTGTCTTCAAAGTTCACATCGTCCAAGGGATAAAGCGATCGTCATTCAGATCGGATTTCTATAGTTGTACTTTTCCAGAATTCTTGTAATCTTCTTTACAAAGTTTGTTGAAATAAAGATCAACTTTTATTTTTGCAAATACTAACAAAAAAAGAAAAGAGATTGCTTATATGCCCCGAACTAGTATGCTTTCAAAGGTAAATTGATATGCTACAACTGTATAGAACTGTTATTACGTTCCAAAGAAGTGAAATGCTATTGAATGCTATCAAATGACCGAATGTTATTGCATGCTATCGAATGACCGAATGCTATTGAATGCTATTGAATGCTATTGAATGACCGAATGAGAACTGAATGCTATCGAATGACCGAATGAGAATGGAATACAAATGAATGACCGAACGATTAAGGCTAGTTGAATTGGTCGCTATCTGTTGCACTATTAAGTTTTATCTGATAAAATAATAAGTCATGCATTGGTCTCGAACAACTTGTTAATAAGGTAATAGTCTCTCAATGATACTGGGGTACCCGGGATCGATCGGCCTATGAGAGATTGTAATAGCACCCCGGGGTAAATGCTACACCTCGAAAATGTTGTCTCCTTAGCGACGAGCTGAACCATGAGTCCCAACGGCTAATCATGGGGAATGGATCCATGGACCATCATATAGATAGGTGTTGGTTGGTGCAGAGCTGAACCGAAAAGTCACAGCTGCCAATCGAGTCTGCATGTGTCAAGAATATTTTACTAAGAGCTAACGATGTAGAGACGAACAGAAAAAAATGTTGGTTTTATCATGTTTATGCTAATCCTTGTCTTGTGCAGGGATGGACCGTCGACTATGGTAAGAATCACTGAAAGAGTGATACATACATATTGCTTGAGTTTGCTACATGAATTACTTTCAGAGATTAATATCCGTTGTAAAGAAATGCTATGTTCCACTAAAGAAAAGATATGATATCGTGCTTATAATTGTCCCTAAGAGTTGTTTGAACAGAGAAATGAATAGGCTCACGAAACACGCTGTGCACTGCACATGAAATAAATAGTCATCGTGCTTGAACTAAATAGTCCCTTGTATGCTTGAGATGAAATAAAATAAATTGTGGCTTTTCAAAGATGTTTTCAAAAGAATGTAAACTGACTCTGTATGCATGAAATGAACATAGGTAAAAAGTAGCAAGATCACATCATAAGAAATATTTTCTCACTAAATGAATAGTGATCATTTCAGACAAATGTAGCTCTTTGTTCACAATCACCAGTATGCTGATATACTGACCCACCATCGGTCTGCATGCAGGTACAATATGCATCGAGAAGGATAGTCCGAAGCGATAGTTCGAGCCTCATCCTCAGGAGCCAGAAATCAGAAGAAATGCCAAGAGATGACATCTGTTGCAAGAGTTGGTTTTGTATATAAAGGGATATAATGTATGGAAACGGAATCATTGTAATCTAAAAAATTTCTGAGAGAATGTAATATTGTATCAAAGAAAATCGAGAGCTTGTAATCTGTTCAAATGAAATCAATAAAGAGAATTATTTCTTGTTACCATTGTGTTTAATGCATGTATTCTGAAATATGTCCGCTGCTACTTTAATTATCTGCAATATGTTCCCCTGCATATTGTCAATCTTGTCTTGCTTCAGGTCTGGGCCTTGTGCAAGCGCAACTTAGGCTTGTACGGTATCACGCCTTAGCGAGGACGATCGGTCTCAAAGAGTCTGAAGCGAGGACGAAAGGACTCTGCGGGATCGGGACGTGACACGCCCCCTCCCCCCGAAAATATTTTTGCTTTTCTGGAAATGTTGGTTGGCTGCATTAGTTATATTTTTTGACGGTATTACATAGGTAAAAATAACATAATAAAATTAATGAAGGAATATTTATGGAAAACTAAATAAAATAAGATTACTATTCTGTCTATACCAAACATGGGAATGAAAAAAATGAATTTCTTGGGCAATATATTCCCAACCTAACCAAAGATATAGGAATGTTGAATTCCTTCATGGAAAAAAGAATATAAAGTTGATTTCTAGCAATACAAAACCTCCATCCAAACGCCCCTATATAATTTTGAATTTATTCAAGTTGATATTAGTTTTTAGGGTCTAACATATACATGAATATTATGATTTATGTCTCGAAATTGACCGATATTAGAGTTTGAGTCTTCACGTAGGCTAATAAACATTAATTTCGAGACCCAAATCTTAACTTCGGTTCATTTCGAGACCGAAAGTTTAATATCCTTATATACATGATACCCTAAAACTAAATAACCCAAATCATTTTCATCCTACAAAATTTTCTGTGGAACTTATAACTCTCTCTCCTTGTCACGTGTAGAGAGAGAGAGAGAGAGAGAGAGAGAGAGAGAGAGAGAGAGAGCGAGCTTTTGGATATGACGTGGAATGAATGGCAAGAAGTAAAGTAACTTCCTGCAATCAAATCCGCTATGACGGTGATGTATCGTATCTCTGTGTGAATCTACTGAAAAATCCAGCAGCAGCAAATCACGTGCCTTTCTCTCTCCCTTCCATTTCCCACCTTCTTTCCTTTCCCCCAAAATCCAACTCTCGACTCGGCTACGATCGATGATCGATTTGTACTAATTAGGGCATCGTCAATCAATCAGTCCGTCAATGGCTTCTTCTTCTTCTTCCACGGAGGGACTGGTACCGATCACCAGAGCGTTCCTGGCGCGTTACTACGACAAGTACCCACTCCCTCCGCTCTCCGACGACGTCGCCCGGTTCACCCGCCGGCTCCGCGAACTCTCCGATGAGATCCTCCGCGACTCTCCCCTCACTTCCGGTGACCTCTTTCTTTCCTCCTTCAGTCTTCCAAAATCCTTCGAGATCTTTGTCAAGTTTGACTCTTTATTGTTACTGTTGTGCTAAAGATGAAATCTTTGGCCAAGTTCGCTTTCATTATTATTTTTTATTTATTTTATAAATTAGACAGAGAGGAGTCATCTACTGCTGAACTTGCACAATATTTATTGAAATATTTTTTCTAGGGGATTATATTCGACAAATTAGAGTGTGTTCTTTCTTGCATTTGTTCGTCTGTGGAAGACATACTAACAAACACACCAGCGGACACATTATACTCACACAATTATCTCACATTCATACGAATAAATGAACTCAATGAAAAATCTAATATCCATCAAAGAAACAACAAGGAGCAGAAGCACGATGGCTGAGAGAACACATATGCTTTTGAGTTTAATAGGAAGAAGACTAACTGGAGACCTATCAAGGAGATTCCCATGCCAGCAAAGCTGAGCAAGAAAGAAGTAGTTGATCATCCATGAGTGATGTGCATTGTTAGTGCCCTGTCCGATGAAGTTTGGAAAGACAAACGAGTTCGAACTGCTAAGAAAGAAAGGAAAGACTTACTTTATTTTCTTCCACCAAAATCAGGTAACGAGTGTGGGTATACTATATATGATCATTGTTTACCAGATGAAACTGAGACAGAACAAACCTAGCTCATTTTATAAGAAAGAGATCATTGAAACCTATTAAATAAATAACTTGCTCTTGCGAAACCTCATGTGTCAGAGTAACAGAGTTGAGCTTAAATGAAGAAGTGGGTGAGTATGGTGAAGTAGTTGAGCTTAAAAAGAAGAAGTGGGCGGGTATGATTAAGCATATGTTGAATAAGAGTTGAGCTGAGATAAAGAAGTGGGTGCGAGTATGATGAAGCATAAGTTATAAGATAATGCGATATATCTGAGTGGAACCCAACAAAGAGAAGCAACAAAGAACAGACTGCCGGAGCTGGAAAGATGTTGCGTCACCTACCACATAACAAGCCTATGGGTTGACTATGCCACTACACCTCTATCTGCGACTGATGCTTTCTCAAATAATCCTTTAAAATGTTCTGCCCTCCACGTGGGAGGTAGTGAAGAAAGCAGTTGGGAAATCCAAACATAACCCTCATTTTTAGTTCCGAAGGTGGATCTGACATTTAAGAAGTTACGGTCCTCCCCTCGACGTCAAACAAAGTTAGCTACTACGTGAAAGAAATATTATGGCCTCTCAAATTGAAGTGTCGATTCTCATCGGTCTTCCGCATTACACGATCAAAATCTTTCATGGTTAAGTAAAAAACATTCCTACTTAACCATAGGAGTGAGGAAAGGGTCATTAGCCAATTAATATAGCACCATTAGTCGATCAAGATCTCAACCATTCGAAGTTCTGTTTTGTACAAAGTAAAAATGACCCGAATCAATCAAGTCAACAATTCCCAATTTCGCTTTGGTTGGCTTCTAAAGTCAGCTTTCTTTCCAGCTATTATTGACAAAAGACTTAGACTTGACAAAAGACTTGGAATGAGTTCTTCCCAAAATCAACTAGGTGGTGAATGATCAAATCAAAAGTGTCTCAGACTCTCAGTCGAATATGGATTTTTGCTTTTGAATTGATGAGAATGAAGTAGGATCTTTCGGTCATAAATAGGAATGTGCTCTTTTGGTACTTATACTCAAAATAATTGGCTTCCTTTCAAAACATGCACTCCTTTTCTCCGGTCGTTAATCTTGTCAATTCATATCAATTTGGATGTCTCACTCTTGAGGGTAATTGTTGAAAATAGAGCTCAAATGGGGTAAAGTTCATTGATAGTAGTGAGTACATATTTATATGATCAAGATTTGCTTTCCTCTCTTGTTCCTATCCAATGTGGGACTAAAGAGTGGATAAAACTAGTTACTAAATATGGACTAAACATAAGAAGGCTAACAACTCCAATACCCCTTAGTAAGCTGGAATTTATATGTCAAGCATATACAACTTGGAGAGAAAGTATAGAAAGAAAGGTTTGTAGGAACCCTAGAGGGGGGATGAATAGGATAATAAAAATTCTAACATAATAAAGCAATGTAAATGAAAGATAGAGAGCAAGAAATCGAACACCCGATGTATCCTGGTTTCCTCCGCGAGGACAGTCCAGTCCCGTAACTCTCTCCGGGTTTAATCCACTATTTGAACAAATAGTACAACACGAGCTTTGATCCGAAGACTCGTCAATTTCTTACACACGAATTTTTATCCGAAGGCTCGTCAACTTTAAACACAGGTCAACTTCTTACAAGGAAAGGTTTTGATCTTCGTAAACACTTGGAAGATCTAGGTTACAACTCCTAACACTTTAATGGATAGCAAGTAGAAAGTATAGTAGAGTTAATGAGAGAAGCTCTTTGGTGGTTGAGAAAATTTAAGGCTTGAAGAGTTAGCTTTGAATGAGGAGGATCAAAGCCTTTTTATACAAGAACCACAAAGGCAAGGCATTTAATGCTAAAAATTATCGGTTGACGGTATACCGTCTTTGTACCGTTCCTGCAATAGTAATGGCTAGAAATCTAACCAAGCATTTAATGTTCCAAATCCAACCGTTTAATTTTTTGAAGAAACAAACCTATATCAAAAACGGTATACTGTCGGTATGAACCAGTATACCGTCGGCATACCAGTGCGATCGACAGAGAGCACTCAGTATACAAAAATCGGTATACCGACGATATAAACCAGTATACCGTCGGTATACCGGTGCGATTGACAGAGATATTTTGCATGTATGAACTGGTATACCGGCGGTACGAACCAGTATATCGATGGTATGTCCGTGTGATCGAGTATTTTGCTCATAAGCAACTGGTATACCGGCGGTAGGAACAAGTGTATTGATGGTATGCCGGTACGGTGACAGAGCTTTTTACTTATAAGACTGATATATCGGCGGTACGAACCAGTGTACTGTCGGTATGCCGGTACGACAACAGAAAGCATTTTACTTATAAAGACGTATATCGACGGTACGAACCGGTGCACCGTCGATATGTCGGTGCGGTAACAGAGAGCATTTTACTTATAATACCGGTATACCGGTGGTACGAACCAGTGTACCGTCGGTATGCCAGTTTGATAGTAAAAAATAGGTTTTGAAAGTAATTAACAAAGCTTTCAGTTTTTGCCATCCATTTGAGTGCTTCATAATTTTTCTAGACATGTTTATAGACTCGGAAAGGACTATACCATCAGTGTATGGGTCTTGATTTACTTTTCGTCTTTTAACAACATCCTTTAGGACTTTTGATCATCAGTCTTTGTAATTGTATCATAAGAGTAGAATAGATATTTTGCGCTTTATCTGACCATTTGATTCTGCAAATGTAAGATGAACTAAAACACGTAGATGCAGTCAATTATGATCAAAATCAATGTGAACAATCTTCCCCATTTTGATAATTGACAAACAAATATCATGTTTTAGGAAATAGCTCCCCCGTAATAGGGAACTCTCCCTCAACACATTTTCTTCCCCTTTGTCATTTAAGCAAAATGGTAGAGTCAAACAATATATATATGAGAAAACGTTAATTAAGAGGAAAACATGCATATATATATATATATATATATATATATATATATATATATATATATATAAAGGCTAGTACACGTGACTGGCCGACACCATGACTAGCAGAGAAATAAAACATAGAGTCCAAACACCAGAAAGACTATTGTCCCTGTCGGGACTTCACAAGACAACTTAAAAACAACACAAGTCCCCTAAGGACCACAAAAGACAACTAAAAGAAAACAACACAAGTGAGACACCACCACCATTCGGACTATCAACGCAAAACAAGGGAGATTCATGCATCCGTAGGGTCATCATCTCCATCATCCGGAGGAGCATGAAAGGTGCCAAAAGGGTCAATCCCATCGGGATACATGAAACCGTAGGCATTGGGATCCATAACCGCGAACTACGAAAATCGCGATCTTGTAAGTCGGGATCGCGGTAGGCATTCATGTCCTGGATGCTACATTGGATGAAATAGTATTGGTCATGAAAGCGACTTTGGATGAGTGTTCCAAGTCCTCGAGTGTCGGTACGCATTTGCTTCTTTACCTGAGCCATCTGCATGTCAAAGTAGTGCTGAGTAAGAGGCATCTCAACTTACACTCTTCACATTCCTCACAAACCATGTCTTTCTTGAAAGGAATGTTTGGAAGTTCTCGAACGAGTTTCTTGGTAGCAAGTCGGAAAATGGTATCCATGTTGGCGTGTCCGAGTCTTATGTGCCAAAGCCAACTTTCATCCTTTTTTACCACTAAACACATGTCATGGTTAGTACCTTCAACAAGATAAAATACATAGATGCTACCTTCTCTAATACCTTCATAAACTACGGAGCCACTTGTACTATCATAAATGAAGCATGTTTAACAAAGTTAACACTATACCATTATCCATGAGATTGACTAATGCTAAGAAGATTGTGTTTCAAATTAGTGACAAGACAAACATTCTTAATACAAGGATAAGGAGGGGATCCGATATTACCATGTCTAATGATGTATCCCCTCAAGTTATTGTCGAAGGATACATGTCCTTCCTTTTTCATCGATAGCATTGCAAATAGTGAAGCATACCCGGTCATGTGTAGTGAGCAACCACTATCGAGAATCCACTTGTTTCTAGCATGTGATAGAGGGTTCACCTACAACACAAGTTGAAGATGAAGACGTTGGTACCTAGAAATGTTTGGGTCCTTGAGTGTTAGTTTGAGGAACCTATTTTAGTATTTTCATATTAACATGCTTTCTCATTTGACAATAATAAGATGTTTGTCCAAACAATCCACAATATAGTGGCACGTAGTGGATGTTGTAGTCTAGTGGGAGGTGAGTAATTTGAGCATGAGAACTCCTATCATGGTTTCTATCATAGTTTGCAGTATCGGCCGATACCGATACGGTTTGGCATGTCCCGATTCGACCGATACCCGATACTAACCGATACTGACCGATACCAACATTAGAGGTCTCTTTTTTGGTCAATTCGGCGAAAAAAATTAAACGAAAAAGACAAATCAACAAGGATAAAAAGCATAGTAAGGTTGTAAAAGTATGTAAAGAAGAAAACTTATCTATCGCATGTCAACCAATCGGCAAGGGTGACTACTATACCATTCAATTTCAAAACTACTAAGAAACAACACTGAAAATAATTAAAATTATTCCTAAATGTATAAATTATATTTTCTAAATTGTTAATAATTGTTTTCTTTCCGATAACAAAAAATTCGATACTCCGATCTGAAACGTCGATATTGCCGATACCGCAGATCCCGATACTCATAGAAATGGTCCAATATTGATTCTGATATCGATACTTTGAACCTTGGTTTCTATTGTGACTATAGTAGAAGGCATGGTGGGATGTGTTCATGTTGGGTTGTGTTTTCTTTACCGCATGTTTTCTTTGTGTTTGCATATGTTGGTCGTAGGGCCTATATGGTGCATTAGTGTGCGTGCAATTCTTGCTTTTGGTGTTGTGATGTGAACTAGTGTTTCTATTGCCTTATTTTCTATACAGGACAAGAAGATCATTATACTTGGCAACAAATGCTTCTTCTCTTTGAGTGGCAACAAAAGTCTTTTTCCTAGCAATGTCATATCCCTCTTTGAGAGTTTGACATTCAACATTCTTTTTTTTGATATCCTTTAGAGCTTTTTGAAGCTTTAGTTTAAGTGATTCAATCTCATCCGTGTCAGAAGCTGGAGTCTTCATTTTTATGTCATTAATGATGCTAGTGAGTCTTTTTATTTCTTGTTTAAAAACAACAATATGTTTTTGAGATTTTCTTTACTTACTCCTCATGGCTTTGTGTTCATCGTGTAGTTCAAGAATGGAATTTTCTAATTCAGTCTATGAAAGAGCATTCATAGAAAAGTCATCAAGTACCTCATTTGACTCCTATGCCATAAGGCAAACGTTTGCGATGTGTCTGCATTCCTTGTTGTTGTCTGAGTCATTTGCATCACTCTCGTACCAAATGCTAGTGTTTTTGTACTTTCGTGAGGACGAGCTTCCCTTGCTGGGCTTTTCGTACTTGCTTGGTTCCTTCCTTGCCATTGGTAAGTCTCTCTTGATGTATCCGGTCCTTTTGTAGTTGTAGCAGGTAGGTTCTTCATCGTTCTCTTCTTTGACGGTTTGCTTTGTTGAACTTGAGAAACTTCTTGAAATGTCGAGAAGTAAGAGCGATTTTTTTGTCGTCAGAATCGTCGTCATCGGAGTCCTCCTTTGAGGAGAGCTTGATGGCCTTCAAGGCGAGAGATTTTTCTTTTTCCTTCAACTTTTCTTTCTCCTTCTCTTTCATAGAAGCTTCTTATTGGTCTTTCATGTCTAGCTCGTGAGTCATCAGCTTTCCCATGAGAGTTTCAAGGTTCATGGTTTTAAGATCATTTCCTTTGATGATAGGTGTGGCCTTGGAATTCCATCCTTTTGTGAGTCCTCTAAAATCTCTCGAATCTTTTCATGAGTAGGATATTCCTTACCAAGAGAAGCAAGATGGTTAATCACATCGAAGAATCTAGTAAACATACAAGTAATAGACTCATTTGGTTTTATCTTGAAAGTCTCATACTCTTGAGTGAGCCTACTAAGCTTAGACTCATTTACTTGTGATATGCCTTCGTGTGTAACCTCCAAAAACTTCCATATTTTATTAGAAGTTTTGCAAGTGGAGATTCTATTAAATTCATTGCTATCAAGTGCACAATAAAAAGTGTTCATAGCCTTAGCATCACGGCTAAGAACCTTTTTTTTATCATTTTCGGAAAATCTTTCACATCTCAAACACCTTCCTCAATCACAATGGAGGATTTAGTGAGACCATTTATAACACAATTCCATAGATCAAAATCTAAGAATTTTAAGTAGATGCTCATTCTAATATTCCAATAATTGTAATTGGTTCCATCAAATAGAGGGGGTCTATTTGTGGAGTGTCCCTCATTGTGATGTGAGCTAAAACTAGCGTTGGTGACCATTGATCACTCTAAGGAAGGTAATCAAAATCAAGATACCAAGCTCTGATGCCAATTGTAGGAACCCTAGAGGGATAGGTGAACAAGGTAATAAAAAATTCTAACACAATAAAACAATGTAAATGAAAATTAACAAGATAGAGAGCAAGAAATCGAACACCAAGATGTATTCTGGTTTCCTCCGCGAGGACAGTCCAGTCCCGGAACTCTCTTCGGCTTTAATCTACTATTTGAACAAATAGTATAACCCGAGCTTTGATCCGAAGACTCGTCAACTTCTTACACACGAGTTTTTATCTGAAGGCTCGTCAACTTCAAACACACGAGTTTTAGTCCGAAGGCTCGTCAACTTTTTATAAGGAAAGGTTTGATCTTCGTAAACACTTGGAAGATCTAGATTACAACTCTTGAACAACTCAAGATACTTTAATGGATGACAAGTAGAAAGTATAGTAGAGTCAATGAGAGGAGCTCTTTCGTGGTTGAGAAATTTTAAGGCTTGAAGAGTTAGCTTTGAATGAGGAGGACCAAAGCTTTTTTATACAAGAACCACAAAGGCAAGACATTTAATGCTAAAAACTGTCGGTTGCCGGTATACTGTAGTATACTGTTGGTGTACCGTTCATGCAATAGTAATGACTAGAAATCTAACCGTTGGAGCATTTAATGCTCCAAATTTGACTGTTTAATTTTTTGAAGAAACAAACATATATAAAAAAATGGTATACCGTCGGTACGAACCAGTATACCGTTGGCATACCGGTGCGATTGACAGAGAGCACTCGGCATATAAAAATCGGTATACCGACGGTATGAACCAATATACCGTTGACATACCGGTACAATTGACATAGAGCTTTTGCATGTATGAACCGGTATACCGGCGGTACAAACCAGTGTACCTACGATATGCCGGTGCGATCGACAGAGAGTATTTTGTTCATAAGCAACCGGTATAGCGGCAGTACGAACTAGTGTATCGACGATATGCCGGTGCGGTGACAGAGAGCTTTTTACTTATAAAGACCGGTATACCGGCGGTACGAGCCGGTAGGGCTGCAAATGAGCCAAGCCGTTCGCAAGCTGCTCGATGCTCGGCTCGATAAAAGCTCGTTTGAGCTCGGTTCGTTTAGTAAACAAGCTGAGCTCAAGCTTCATTTTTTAGCTCGTTTAATAAACGAGCCAAGCTCAAGCTTATAAGTACTCAGTTCGTTTGAGCTCGCAAGCTGGCTCATTTATGAGCTTGCGAGCTGGCTCGTTTAAGAGCTCATTCAAGAGCTTGTTTAGAAGCTCGTTTGTTCTTTGTTGAATTCTAATTTTATATATGTTTGTATAACAATATGGTTGTGTGCATTATATATTTCTCTGTCCTTAATAATTGATATTAAGGAACTTTTTTAATTAGATTTTTATGAATAAATTGTTACTATTATAGGTACTTGAATTCAAACCTAACTAGCTTGAAATTGAGCTCGTTAAGCTTGAAATCAAACTTAATGAGCTTGAAATAAAGCTGAGCGAGCTTGAAATCAAGCTTAACGAGCTTGATTTTGAGCTTATCGAGCTTGTTTATCAAGCTTGAATCAAGCTTAATATAAACAAGCTCGAGCCAAGCTCAAGCTCCAAAATAAAATACTTATCAAGCTCGAGCTCGATTAATTCTAGTCAAGCCAAGCTCAAGCTTACAAAAGCTTGGTTCGGCTTGGCTCGTTTGCAGCCCTACGAGCCGGTGTACCATCGGTATGCCGGTGTGGCAACAAAGAGCATTTTACTTATAAAGACCTGTGTACCGGCGGTACGAACCGGTGTACCGTCAGTATGCTGGTGCGGTAACAGAGAGCATTTTACTTATAAATACCGGTATACCGGCGGTACGAACCAGTGTACTGTCGGTATGCCAATTTGATAGTAAAAAGTAGGTTTTGAAAATAATTAACTAAACTTTCAGTATTTGCCATACATTTTGAGTGATTCACAATTTTTCTAGACATTTTTGCAGACTCTGAAAGGACTATACCATAAGTGTATGGATCTTGATTTACTTTTCGTCTTGTAACAACATCCTTTAGGACTTTGGATCATCAGTCTTTATAATTGCATCATAAGAGTAGAATAGATATTTTGCGCTTTATCAGACCATTTGATTCTGCAAATGTAAGATCAACTAAAACACGTAGATACAGTCAATTATAATCAAAATCAATGTGCCAACAAGGTCAAGAGCCCTGAAGGATATCTACCAATTGTGCAAAAACAAGAATGTGATGTAGATGAACTTCTTAAAGCTTAACCGTGTCATGAATAAAGTGAAACTTGACCTCAATATGTTTGGTACACATGGAATACGAGATTTTCAACAATATAAATACCCTCTTCGTGAAACACCGAGATCCATTAATAGGCTTTTGAATCAGGTGAGCTTAGAGATGCCGTGTCCCCTAGAACGATACCCAAGGACTGAGCTTAGAGATGTCGTGATGGTAGGTGGTATAAAGGACTCGTGGTATGGTGGAAGCATCTCAATGCATAATGTGAAGTCCTCCACATCAAGGACTGAGCTAATCTCCGAAAGCCCTAGCTCGTAGGTATTGAGACTAATCAACTTGAGAAGATGACATGGATCTATCTCTCTTGTATGGTCCTCCAACCGAAAATGCATTGGTATCACCTACACCAGTACTCTTTCTTCAACTGAAAACTCCTACAATCTTATGTTATCAGGTTGCATATTATAAGAATCACTGCTTACAAATAAACTCAATACAAATCACAGAGCGCCACTCATGAGTAGGTTGTGTTATTAGCTCAACAGGCTTGTACGGTGTGAGAGTATCAACACTCGCTAGATTAAGGTCCTAGTGGTATGGATATCGTTTCTTCCAATAGTTTAGTAAGTAAAAGTGGGCTGGCCTCTTGTAGGGACTTTTAGAGATAGAGAGACTATATTGTATACTGTACTATAGTCCCATATCGGTTGGACCTGTCGACGATCGTAGGCTATATTAATATGTTCCATTTTATTCTTTCTCAAACTCTAACATGGTACCAGAGCCAATTCTTCTCCAATTGTTTTTCTTAAATCCCGAAGTTTAGAAGTAGAAGAATAGAGAGAAGAAACCCTAGAAAAAGAAACCCTAAATTTATTAGTACTTACCTGGATTGGAGACTTGAGCTGCCGATCGACAGAGTTCCTCGCCAGGGTATCATATTTTTCGGCAAGTTGGTTCTAATTGATCGTGTTATGCTTTGACTCTAATCTAGGATCCTTAAAGCCTTGACCGTCATCTGAATCACTTTGATCGTCCTCAAAATATCATTTCCGGAGCCCTAGATCGAGCTCCGATCATCTTCTTTATCATCAACCGTTGTCGTTGAGCTTTCTCAGACTCAAATCGAGTCATGGAGACTTGTTCCGGAGTCAGCTTTTAGTTTGATCTCTGGATCGAAGTTCTTGATCAAGTTTGTCCTCACAACTTGATCAGGTTCGTGGAAGTTCGATTGCCCTTCTTATTCTCTTCTTCGTCTTCGAGTTCTAGTTTGGCTCGAAGTTAAAACCCTAACCCTAGTTTATTTCTGCTGTTTTCTTTTCGAAGAGGAAGAAAGAGAGGAGAAGATGACATGAGAAGGTATTGAGACTAATCAACTTGAGAAGGTGACATGGATCTATCTCTCTTGTATGGTCCTCCAACCGAAAATGCATTGGTATCACCTACACCAGTACTCTTTCTTCAACTGAAAACTCCTACAATCTTATGTTATCAGGTTGCATATTATAAGAATCACTGCTTACAAATAAACTCAATACAAATCACAGAGCGCCACTCATGAGTAGGTTGTGTTATTAGCTCAACAGGCTTGTACGGTGTGAGAGTATCAACACTCGCTAGATTAAGGTCCTAGTGGTATGGATATCGTTTCTTCCAATAGTTTAGTAAGTAAAGTGGACTGGCCTCTCGTAGGGACTTTTAGAGATGGAGAGACTTGAGCTGCCGATCGGCAGAGTTCCTCGCCAGGGTATCATCTTTTCCGGCAAGTTGGTTCTAATTGATCGTGTTATGCTTTGACTCCAATCTAGGATCCTTAAAGCCTTGACCGTCATTTGAATCACTTTGATCGTCCTCAAAATATCATTTCCGGAGCCCTAGATCGAGCTCCGATCATCTTCTTCATCATCAACCGTTGTCCTTGAGCTTTCTCAGACTCAAATCGAGTCATGGAGACTTGTTCCGAAGTCAGCTTTTAGTTTGATCTCTGGATCGAAGTTCTTGATCAAGTTTGTCCTCACAACTTGATCAGGTTCGTGGAAGTTCGATTGCCCTTCTTATTCTCTTCTTCGTCTTCGAGTTCTAGTCTGGCTCGAAGTTAAAAATCCTAACCCTAGTTTATTTATGCTGTTTTCTTTTCGAAGAGGAAGAAAGAGAGGAGAAGATCCGTTTTCTCTCTCCTCGAATCTATTTTATTACCTCTGTTGATTGTGTCGGAGACGGATCCGATTCGGGTTGATTTGGATCGTTCGATATGCTCTTTTTCTATCATCACCCTTGATTTCTTGCATATGTGTCACCATAGTGACGGGTTCTCCTTTTCCTGAGTGATTTGAGCCATTGATCACCCTTTCATCAGCACTCATTGCTCCTGGTCCACATATCAGTCTCAGTTGGGGATTTTATTCATTCCTTCACCATTTGTTTACTATAGGCCCACCTGTCAACGTCTCTTTCTGTGGTTATTTGAGCATCACTGGCCCACATGTCAGTCTCACTACGAGTGGGTTTTGTTTGTGATTTTGTATTAGAGGGTGTATGAGACTTGTATGTGTGGTGTTGAGTTGTATGTTGATTTGCATTGCGTTGAATGTATGTGAGTTGTTGTATTGTATTGCAAGTTGGTCATGTCGTCTGGTGTGGATATGTCCACTATGATAGAGTATTGTCTTCGTGTTATCTTGGAGGGCCCAAACTATCAAGTTTGGACATTAGCTGTCAGGAGACATATAAGGAGTCGACGCCTTTGGGACTATGTGGATGGCACATATTTGATTCCCGTGTGACTCGTGTGACTCATGCTACCGAGGAGTCCTTCAGTTTTCAAGAGCTAATCCAACCATGGATGTGATTCTTCATTCCATCTCTCCTACTATTATGCTCCTGCTTGATTTCTACGGTACGACATCTACCATGTGTGCTCTTTTGAGGTAGTACTATACTCGAGAGTGATAGCGCCTACGAGTACCAGCTGATGCAGTCTATTCTGCTACCTAGGGAGATCGTACAGTGAGTCAGTTTCACGCCTATATGATGGACCTATGGAGCCATCTGGCTATCATGGAGACTACTTCTGAGACTGGTGCTACATGTTCGTATCATACAATATATTCAGTATCTTGCGTTACGAGATCGATGACGATGACGTCTACTTCAGTTCCTTATGCGACTTAGACCTGAGTTTCAGACTTCTGCTAACATTCTGTTGCAACGTTTCATGTTCCTTCACTTGATACAACAGTGAACTAGTTGATTACTAAGGAGACCCGTCGTAGCTCGCTTGACACTCAGTCTACTGGTTCACATAGGAGCTCTATTATGGTGGCTAAACCCTCGTATGTTCCTCAAGGTCATCATCGTCCTATTGTTCCTCAGGGGACACCGAGACCTATTACTCCTGGCACTTCGTCTAGTACTTCTCTTCCTTAACATGGACAAAAACAACGTGGTTGGCACAAGCTGTTATGGTACTCATTCTACTCGGGAGTGTCAGGTTTTTGTCCAGTGCAAGGTCCAGGGGGCTGCATCTAGAAGATCTTATGTTAGACCACAATATCACCAGGCTGTTATGACTGATGCGATTTCTTTGACACTTTATCCATGCTCATAGTTCTTTATGTGTTGCTTCGCAACACACACCAATTACGACAGATAGTTTAAATAGCTTCTGAGTTTGCTTTAGGTATCTAGTCATCTTAGCTGCTACATTGTTCTTCTTTTGCAACCCTCGCAGGTATATCTTCTACCTCCTGGATTCTAGATTATGGAACATTCTGTTATATGACTAGTGCCTCTAATAGCAGCATGACCCTTGTTCAGTCTGCGTCTATTCGCACGAATGATGACACTTTATTGCCTATTGCTGGTCTTGGTTACTTAACTGCCTACCTGATATTACATGCCTGAAGTTTATTATGTCCCACACTTTTTACTACGAGTCTCTTGTTGGTTTCTTAGTTAACCGACTTCTGTTACATTGTTTCATTCGTTGCTACTTCATGTTCTATACTCATTCATTGCTACTTCATGTTCTATACAGGATCTACACACGAGGACAGTAGTTGAGCCTTTACTACATGACCATCTTACGCTTTCTCTACCTACCTGCAACTACCACTTGTCTTGATTTCACTACACCTTCTACGTATGATATCAGGAGATTGGAGATTTTTCTTTTTCTATACTTCAATTGTCTTCAACAGGGGTCTTAGAGTACTTCTCTGCAAAGTCCCTAACACATTATACTAGGTGCATTAATGGTCGTGTTGCTAATCGTTTTCCATTGTGATTTTGTTTCTGCTTCTCTGTTTGACCTTGTATATTCTGATGTTTGGGAACCCTCTCCTCATGAGTCAAAGGGAGGAAAAATATATTATGTTATGTTTAGTGATGTTCATTCTCGATCAACTTGACTTTACTTGATTTCTCGTAAATCTGAGGTCTTCTCAAAGTATTTTGAGTTTGCAAGGATGGTTGAACCTATTTTTTTTACAAAATCAAGGTGCTTCATTTTGATTCGGGGGGACTACACATCATATTAGTTCCATGATTATTGCTTCTTAGGGGACGCTTTTGCAGTTTTCTTGTTCCCATGCTCATTAGCAGAATAAGGTTGCCGAGCGTCGTCGTCGAAATTTTCTTGATGTTACTAGGTGTCTTCTATTGTTAGCTTCCGTCCAATTCTACTTACGAGTGTGTTTCTGATTAACATGATTCTGAATCCTATTCTTGATAGTGTTGTCTCCTTATCAGTGTTTATATGGTCATACTTGTAATTATTCCATACTTCGCGTCTTTGGTTGTACTTGTTTTGTTAAATTACCTTCGATTGAGTGAGACAAACTATCCTCCAATTCTGCCATTTGGGTGTTTTTTGGGTAGTCACAAGGACTATAGATTCTATGATCATGTTTTCAAACGTCTTCGTATTTCTTGTTATGTCATTTTTTGGAGAATATTCCCTAATACACTTTACCACGTCCTCTAGTCCATTACCACCATCCACACCCTAGGATATATTTTTCTTGATATTAATACCACATCATCATTTTCTTTGCCTGCTCCACATGCTCTGCCAATCATTCATGTTTACCAGTGTCGTGAACGTTTCATCATTACTACTGAGTCTACTATACCATGTTCCTGTGGATCCTTTACCATATATTGTTTGTGTTGCTCCACTTGTGCGTATCGCTCGCACGATCATTTGACTCTCTTTACCACCTTGACCTCTGTGGTTCAGTCTTTTCTTACTACTACCTCTAGTCATTGGGAGCCCCAAACGTATCAGGAGGCTGCCACTATTCCTGAGTAGCAAACATCTATTTCTGAGGAGTTGCGAGCTTTGGAGCAGACACACATATGAGATCTTGTCTCATTGGCTATTAGCACGCAACCTATTAACTGCAAGTAGATGTACAAGAAGACTGGCTGATGGTACTATTTATGGTACAAAGCCAAACTAGTTACTCGTGGTTTTCTTTAGCAGTATGTTGTTGATTATGACGAGACCTTCGCTCTTATTGAGAAGATTACTTTTTGGACTCTTCTTGTTGTTGCTCTGTACGTACATGGCATATATCTCAGGTGAATGTAAAGAACATATTTCTAAATGGTGACTTATCGACGGACGTAAATATGACTCCTTTTGGTTTGTCTAATTCTACTAGCTAGATTTGTCATCTTTGCAAGGCTTTGTGCAGCCTCAAGCAGGCACCTTGAGTATGGTTCTTTAGATTTACTACTGCTATTCATGTTGTTAGATTCACAACGAGTTCTTATGATCCTGCTCTCTTTGCACATTCTTCTAGGACACTACTGCTATATATTGATTATATGATTATGCACATATTATGCAAAGTCAAGCAATACTTGCATACACAGTTTGAGATGGAGGGTTTTGGTACTCTCTGCTACTTTCTTGGTTTGGAGGTTGATCACCCTTCTCGTGGGTACTTTCTGTCCCAACATAAGTTCATTGGTGAGGTACTTGATAGGACAGATCTTACTAATACTCGTACCGCTTCCACACCTCTTAAATTGAATCTCAAGATGCATTATGATGATGGAGAGAGCCTTCCAGAGACGGTTATTTGACATGCTGGTTTATCTCACTATCAACCATCCTGACATTTCTCTTACTTGTTTATCGGTTTGTTATGCACTCAGTACTACACACCAGGCTGCTCTGCTGAGGATTCTTCGCTATATAAGGGGCACCAATACTAGATCGCTGTTCTTCTCTACAACTTAGTTGTTAGATCTTTGTCCTTATTCTGATGCTGATTGGACAAGAGATGTCATTGGATTCTGTGTGTTTCTTGGTGATTATTTGATTCTCTGAAAAATCAAAGAAGCATGATGTGGTTTCTAGATCTAGTATTGAGTCCGTGTACTGGGCTATGGCCACGACTACTGTTGAGATCATGGCTTTGTTGGCTTGTTACTGATATGGGTCTTACTGTTTTCGGCCCTACTCCGCCGCATTGTGATAATGCTAATGCTATTCAAATTGCCTGTAAGCATGTGTTTCACTAGAGGACAAAATACATTGAGGTTGGTTGTCACTATGTTCCACAACGTTTTCTTCTCTAGTTAGTTTCATTGTCGCATGTTACCTCTCAGATTCTGATTACAGACTTCTTCACAAAGGCACGTACAATTCGGCAACTCCTTGCTACTAGACAAACTCTTGATGTTTGAGGGAGGTGTTGGTTAGATGATTGTTGCTTATTGTTGTTTGTAGTTCTTTTGTTTTTCCCTTTTATCACTCACATTGATACAGTGTTAGAGACAGAGGCTTTATTGCATCATGTACTGTAGTCCCACATTGGTATGACGACGATCGTGGCTTATATATACCAAACCTATGTTGTTCTATAGTCCCACATCAGTCAGACGGCTCGACTGTCTACAATCATGAACTATATATACCAAACGTATGCTATTGCTACACTAATATATTCTGTTTTAGCCTTTCTCAAACTCTAATAGGGGCACCTTACTCATCAAGGTTGATTGACAATATCGGTATCAGACCCTTGTTATTAGTATTGGGATTGACACTATGGACTATATCGGCCGTTTGAGCTTGCAATATTAGATTTTTTTTTCATATCAAAAATCAAATAATTATTAATAAATTATTAAAAAATTAGAAAAACATATTTTATACATTTAAGCATAATTTTAAGTTTTCTGTGATGTTTCTTAGTAGTTTTGAAATTGAATGAAATAATAGTCACCTTGCTGATTGATTTATCTACTATAAACAAGTGTATTTATTTATTTATTTATATACTTTTACAACATTACTATCCTTTTACACTCTTACCAGTTGGTTTTTTCGCTCAATTTCGCTGCTTAATTGACTAGAAAAGAGATCTCCAACGTCGGTAAAGGTTAATATTGGTACTAATTAGTATCGAATCGGGACTGTAGTGTCGGCTTTCGATAGGTGAAGGACTTCATAATATGCTTGCACCGAGTCAGATCGGTCGGGAACTTAGATGGCCATCTGATTCGATCGCTGAGCTTGGTAAATGGTAACACCTTGCGGCATCGATCAAATCGATTTTGACGAATGTTACGAGAATCGATCCAACTAATGGAACGACTTCTGTTGGAATAAGTCCTAGATGCAAAGGGCTGCGTCTCGGCGAGTGAGTTCTATATAAGAGTCCCTTCGGCGGGACCGGACTGTTGTATGGTTTTCTTGGAGCTTTTGTCGCTTGGTTTTGATGAAAGTGCTTTTGCGTCGTTTTCTGAATGAAATCTACGAATTTCGAAGCGAAGGAATAAAGAAGGAATTCTAACTAAGTGTTGGTGCCATTGCAGGAGCTCGCGTAACTAAAGCTTGAACGTTGCGAAGCGCTTCGACGGTCGGCACGATCAAAGTACTTGGTGGGTGATTTGGCCCCTTCTTTTCTACTCTGTCTCGCAAACAAAATTCCTTTGCCTCGAACTTATTCAAATCGACGATGCCAAATTAAATGCATGCCAATCCACTAAGATCAAGAACTCGGAAAAAACGTATCGATTTAGAGAAATCTATTCTAAAAATATAAGTTTCGCACCAAAATCGGAAAGTTTAAGGTTCTAGTAAAAAGATAGACTATTTCACGTGCTACAAAATAATATGAAACGTCGATGGTGGCTTATGATGCCTCGGGCAATTTGGTGCTTACGGGACGCTAAATCAGAACGTACGGCTTTGAGGAAACGAACTCTCGCATGAGTCCAAATGATAATGCTACTTAATACTGTCCGTGCTATACAATCGGTCTCATATATTCATTCATTGGCATGGTCATGGACAACTTGTGCACAAGTTTGTTTTCCTCGAAACGGTATCCGGGGCATCGGAACCGAATCGTCCTAGGGGGAATAATTTATCGTGCTTTGGCGTGAGGCATGCGGGACCTTCAGTAAGGCTTGCAACCTAGGCTGAAAGGGTAGCGTCGCATGCCAAATTCGATTAAGTCCCAAGTGGTGTGTAACACCAATGACCACATGTAAGATAGTAGCATGCTCACCTATTGTCTTATGCAGGTATAATTACTATCTCTGTTTTATGCAGGGACGAGCACGGCCGTGGTAAGAATTGTGATAAATCGTTATGTTTCACTGTATGCTTTATTACTTCAAAGATGGCTATCAATATGAACTGAATTCATTTAGTTCTAATAGAAAGAAAACTCTAAAATATGCCTACCTTAACAATTAGAGTCGGTTTAGACGAGTGGGTTCGTCTTGTCCACTTAGCAAGTGTGCTAACCCCCTCTCCAACTCTCCAGGTGCGGCGGGAGTTCTAAACCGAAGCTAAAGTGCGGAAAGGTATTTTGAAGCTCTTCCTATTCTGAAGTATTTTGAAGCCAATTCATCGTAGGCTTATGTATAAAGGGGCGAATGTATGGAACGGCAAGTGTTAGTTCAGGCAGCTTGTCGAGTATATTTCTTTTGTTTCAATCAATGTAGCCGCAACGACATCCAATGTAATTACGACTTGCAGTTCGTTGCAAGCTATGAATGAAAATCATATTTCTATCTTCCTAAACTGCGTCTTATATTCTGATGTGATTTGTGAAGTTTCAACTTAGTGTTTCAATATAATAATCAACGTAATGTTCTTGCCTTGTACGAGTGCAACTCCAGACACGTACGACATCACTCCTTAGCGAGGACGATCGATTCGGCATAATAACACCGAGGACGAACGATATGTCGACTCGGGACGTGACAAATTGGTATCATAGCACAATTATGGTTCCTCGGATTTTCGAAAGATGTTTCATTGTTGGAATGTTCGTTGCAATTGTTCGATTGAATGCTTGTCGACATGCTGCGTGAAATAAAAAGTTCCATACAGGTAAGTCCGTAGATATTTTGAAAAATACTAACGGGTTTACTTTGTTTTGTAGGAATGACTAAGAAAAATAAGAATAATTCCGGCACAACAATCCAAACCGTGGATAGTACGTCGAGTTCGAAGAGTACTGGCCCTAGCGAGACGACGATGGAGAAAATGCTACAGTTGATGGAGCTGCAGCAGCAACAGTTTCAGATGCAAATCAAAGTCCAATTTGGTGCGCAGCAGAAGCAAATGGACGACCTAACGCAGATCGTAAGCAAGATGGTGGGCAATACCAAAGCAACGGTCATGGTATCCGAAGAGAGGCAAGATGTTCAAGATGAAGTCGAGGAAGAAGTTCAACCGCAAATGATAAACTCTTCTTCATTGTTCAAAGCAAAGGAGTTCCGCAAGATGAACCCACCTAAATTCAATGGCCGAGCAGAGCCTGATGTGATAGTGGAGTGGCTCGCGGAGATTGATGACTTATTTAATCTGCTTAGCATTGAAAGGCTCCAGAGGTTAACATGTGCGACGTTACAGCTACAACTGAGGGCTTACGACTGATAGGCAACTAAGAAGCAGGAAATCTACGAAACCGATTCCGACACCAAGATTTCCTGAGAAATGTTCAAGGTAGCCTTTCTTGAGCAATACGTTCCTCGCGCCATCCGTCGACAGAAGGGGGATGAGTTCATGATGTTGAGGCAAGGGAATATGACTGTTGAAGATTATGATGCAAGCTTCTCAAAACTTGTAAAATTTGTCGGCGCCTTCCTGCCCAACAAAGAAGAATGGTGCGAACGTTTTCAACAAGGCCTCAACGACGAATTGCGTAGGGACGTCATGAACCAGCGATGCCAAACCTATCGTGAATCCTATGAAGCTGCACTTGGTAGTGAGCGGATCTTTGGCCGTATGTCGCAACGAGCCGTGCCGGTCGTCCGCAACAATTTTAATAAATGACCTAACGACGCCGGGGGATCGAGGGTGCCAAAGCGTCAAAACACGTTTGAGAATCGAGGCCACTTTTCTGCAGTAACTTGCAACAGATGCGGCAAGCGTGGGCACCGAACACCCGATTGTAAATTGAGGACATGCTTCAAGTGTGGCGAGCTAGGCCACTTCAGTCAATTCTATCAGGCGGGGAAGCCAAATCAACACCCCCAAGAAATGTTCCAAATCCGTATAAAGCGCCTACACTGCAAGGTGCGAATGTGGTACCAGTGAACCTGTCGAATCAACGCCATAGAGCGCAAGCCCGAGTTTATGCATTGACTCGAGACGAGACGTTTGGGTCCGATACTATTGTAACAGGTATATTACTCTACAAAAATATACCTGCTCGAATACTATTCGATTCGGATGCGACACATAGTTTTATATCTGCTGATTTTGCGAAAGAAAATAAAATAACCATGCAATCACTAGATATGAACATTAGCGTTAGCACTCCATCAGGACTCGATATGCCTGCGAACTTTATTTGTAGGAATGACCAATTTGCACCGGGGAAAGAAATCTATCATTGGAAGTCGTCGTACTAGACGTCAAAGAGTACGACATAATCTTGGGCATGGATTGATTGGACGCTTGTCATGCAACAATCGAGTCCGCGGAGAAGAGAGTTGTGTTTCGTCTTCCTGGCGAGACAGAGTTCTCATATTCGTGCGGTACGGTCTCGAAGATGGCCATGGTGGTATCGGCAATTTCGGCGAGGCGTATATTGCATTCCGGCTTTGCGGGATACTTGGCATCTGTTCGAGATACGCGGAAGAATAATACAAACACAGTGCAGACTGATGTTGTGGTAGATTTTTTCGACATTTTTCCTGATGAGATGTTCGGGATGCCGCCGGATTGAGAAATAGAATTCAGCATCGACACCTTCCCGGATACACGGCCGATATCAAAAGTGCCTTACCGAATGGCTCCAGCAGAACTGAAGGAACTGAAGGTGCAATTACAAGAGTTGCTAGACCGCGGATTTATTCGCCCTAGCGTCTCTCCGTGGGGAGCTCCCGTACTGTTTGTGAAAAAGGACGGATCGATGCGGCTATGCATCGATTATCGTGAACTCAACAAGGCGACCGTGCGGAACAAGTATCCCTTGCCACGAATCGATGACTTGTTTGACCAACTGCAGGGCGCGTCAATATTTTCAAAAATCGATCTTCGTTCAGGCTATCATCAGTTGAAGATCAAGTCCGGTGACGTATCGAAGTCTGCCTTCCGCACTCGATATGGTCATTATGAATTCCTAGTCATGTCGTTCGGTTTGACGAATGTTCCAGCCGCTTTCATGGATCTGATGAACCGAGTCTTCCGACCCCAAATTGATAAATTTATAGTCGTGTTCATCGACGATATCCTTATCTACTCAAGGAATCGAGAAGAGCACGCAGGACACTTAAAGACGGTATTGCAGACTCTGCGTGAAAACAAATTATATGCCAAACGGAGTAAATGCGAGTTCTGGATGAGTAGTGTGACATTCCTCGGACATGTAATCTTTGCCGAAGGCGTCGCGGTGGACCCAAAGAAGATTGAAGCGGTGGTAGATTGGAAACGACCTACCTCGGCTTGCGACATTCGGAGTTTCCTGGGCTTAGCAGGCTACTACCGAAGATTCGTGCGGAGCTTTTCAAAAACTAGCGTCGCCTCTGACTCGCCTCACCCAGAAGGGAGTAGTATTTGAATGGAGTGACAACTGTGAATCCAGCTTTCAAGAGTTGAAACAACGGCTCGTCTCAGCTCCAATCCTCGCACTTCCAGATGGTCCAGAAGGCATCAGATATTCAGCGACACATCGGGAACTGGCCTCGGGTGCATACTCATGCAGAGAGATAAAGTCATCTCCTACGCTTCACGGCAGTTGAAGCAACACGAGAAAAACTATCCAACGCATGACCTAGAATTGACGACGATCGTATTTGCATTGAAACTCCGGCAGCACTACCTCTATGGTATGGCTTGCAGAATCTACACAGATTATAAAAGCCTGAAATACTTGTTTACGCAACGAGAA
Organism: Iris pallida; assembly: GCA_029216955.1. Taxonomy (NCBI): domain Eukaryota; kingdom Viridiplantae; phylum Streptophyta; class Magnoliopsida; order Asparagales; family Iridaceae; genus Iris; species Iris pallida. The sequence continues at coordinate 420,275 of JANAVB010018200.1, read as the reverse complement.
CTCAACTTACGGCAACGGCGTTGGCTCGAACTCATAAAAGATTACGAGCTAACGATCGAATATACGCCGGACAAGGGAAACATCGTAGCCGACGCGCTGAGCAGAATGTTTATGGGATCACTGGCCCTAAATAATGAGATACGGCGAGATCTTGAAGCCATGGGATCGAACTCGGAATTGAGTATCGACACCTGCAGCTCAGTTGAAGCTAGGGTCGAGCCTGCTTAGCAAAATTAAGACCGTACAGAAAGACGATTCATTCCTGAAGAAGATGCGCGAGCTGGTTTCAACAGGAAGGGCGACTGACTTTGCGGAAGACGGAGACGGGACAATGCGACTAAAAGGAAGGTTCTGCATTCCTGAAACTGCTGAACTCAGAAAAGAAATTCTGACGGAGGCACATTATGCGAAGTACTCGTTACATCCTGGAAGCACCAAGATGTATACAAACTTTTGGTGGCACAACATGAAGAAAGACGTGGCTACTTACGTGTCGCAGTGCATGGCGTGCCAGCAAGTGAAGGCAGAATACCAAAGGCCAGGCTGAGAGCTGCAGAACCTCGCCATTCCTGAGTGGAAGTGGGACAACATCTCGATGGATTTCATTATGGAATTTTTGAAGACGCCACGGGGAATGATGCGATTTGGGTCATTGTTGATAGATTGACCAAGTCGGCTCACTTCATCGCAATTAAAGTAGGATGGAGTGTCGATCGGTTAGCGCAAATCTATATTGACGAGATTGTTCGACTGCACGGGATACCGGCCACAATAATTTCGGACAGAGATGGGCGATTCCTATCGCATTTCTGGATGAGTCTACAAGCGGCGATGGGGACCAAACTAAATTTTAGTTCTGCATACCACCCCCAGACAGACGGTCAGACGGAGAGGGTGAATCAAATCTTTAGAGGATATGTTGCGTCTGTGTGTGATCGATCTAAAGACTAGTTGGGATACGCATTTGCCGCTTGTGGAGTTTGCGTATAACAACAGTTATTAGTCGAGCATTCAGATGGCTCCATATGAAGCGCTCTACGGGAGGAAGTGTCGTTCTCTAATATGCTGGGACGAAGTCGGAGAGCGACAAGTGCTCGGACCGGAACTAGTGGAGCAGGCCGTCGAAAAGGTCCGCTTGATCCGAGATAGACTCCGTATTGCACAAAATCGACAAAAGAGCTACGCAGATCTTCGACGACGACAGCTAGAATTTTTGGTCGGGGACCATGTGTTTTTGAAAGTAACGCCCATGCATGGCGTGATGCGGTTCGACATTAAAGGCAAATTGAGTCCGAGATTTGTAGGTCCCTTAGAGATCATCGAGCGAGTTGCAACGGTTGCTTATCGGATCACACTGCTTCCTGCCTTGGCTGATGTGCATGATATTTTTCATGTTTTACAACTTCGAAAATACGTGCACGATCCAAGTTACGTGGTTAGCTTCGATCAGTTGGAGCTACGTACTGACTTGTCTTACTCGGAGGAGCCTATTCCAATTTTAGACCGTAAGGAGAAGTTATTACGAAATCGGTCGATGTCCTTGGTCCGCGTGCTTTGGCGGAACCATTCAGTTGAAGAGTCAACGTGGGAAATGGAGGCGGAGATGAAGGAGAAGTACCCTTCGTTGTTTGTCTAATTTAAGGTCAGACCCTTGTTCTTAAGTTTCGGGACGAAATTTTTTCTTAGTGGTATATTATGTAGTGCCCCGCTTTCGATAGGCCACAGACTTCATAATATGCTTGCGTCGAGTCAGATCGGTCGGAAACCTAGATGGCCATCTGACTCGATCGCTGAGCTTGGTAAACGATAACACCTTGCGGCATCGATCAAATCGATTTGGACGAATGTTACGAGAATCGATCCAACTAATGGAACGACTTCTGTTGGAATAAGTCCTAGATGTAGCGGGCTGCGTCTCGGCGAGTGAGCTCTATATAAGTCTCCCTTCGGCGGGACCGGACTGCTGTATGGTTTTCTTGGAGCTTTTGTCGCTTGGTTTTGATGAAACTGCTTTCGCGTCGTTTTCTGAATGCAATCTACGAATTTCGAAGCGAAGGAATAAAGAAGGAATTCTAACTAAGTGTCGGTGCCATTGCAGGAGCTCGCGTAACTAAAGCTTGAACGTTGCGAAGCGCTTCGACGGTCGGCACGATCAAAGTACTTGGCAGGTGGTTCAGTCCCTTCTTTTCTACTTTGTCCCGCAAAAGAAATTCCTTTGCCTCGAACTTATTCAGATGGACGATGCCAAGTTAAATGCATGTCAATCCACTAAGATCAAGAACTCGAAAAAAACGTATCGATTTAGAAAAATCTACTCTAAAAATATAAGTTTCGCACCAAAATCGGAAAGTTTAAGGTTCTAGTAAAAAGATAGACTATTTCACGTGCTGCAAAATAATATGAAACGTCGATGGTGGCTTATGATGCCTCGGGCAATTTTGTGTCTACAGGACGCTAAATCAGAACGTACGGCTTTGAGGAAACGAACTCTCGCATAAGTCCAAATGATAATGCTACTTAATACTGTCCGCGCTATACAATCGGTCTGATATATTCATTCATTAGCATGGTCATGGACAACTTGTGCACAAGTTCGTTTTCTTCGAAACGGTATTCGGGGCATCAGAACCGAATCGTCCTAGGGGAAATAATTTATCGTGCTTTGGCGAGGCATGCGGGACCTTCAGTAAGGCTTGCAACCTAGGCTGAAAGGGTAGCGTCGCATGCCAAATTCGATTAAGTCCCAAGTGGTGTGTAACACCAATGACCACATGTAAGATAGTAGCATGCTCACCTATTGTCTTATGCAGGTATAATTACTATTTCTGTTTTATGCAGGGACGAGCACGGTCGTGGTAAGAATTGTGATAAATCGTTATGTTTCACTGTATGCTTTATTACTTCAAAGATGGCTATCAATATGAACTGAATTCATTTAGTTTTAATAGAAAGAAAACTTTAAAGCATGCCTACCTTAACAATCATAGTCGGTTTAGACGAGTGGGTTCGTCTCGTCGACTTAGCAAGTGTGCTAACTCCCTCCCCAACTCTCCAGGTGCGACGGGAGCTCTAAACTGAAGCTGAAGTGCGGAGAGACGTTTTGAAGCTCTTCCTATTCTGAAGTATTTTGAAGCCAATTCATCGTGGGCTTATGTATAAAGGGGCGAATGTATGGAACGACAAGTGTTAGTTCAGGCAGCTTGTCGAGTATATTTCTTTTGTTTCAATCAATGTAGCCGCAACGACATCCAATGTAATTACTGCTTGCATTCGTTGCAAGCTATGAATGAAAATTATATTTCTATCTTCCTAAACCGAGTCTTATATTCTGATGTGATTTGTGAAGTTTTAACTTGGTGTTTCAATATAATAATCAACGTAACGTTCTTGCCTTGTACGAGTGCAATTCCAGACTCGTACGGTATCACGCCTTAGCGAGGACGATCGATTCCGCATAATAACACCGGAGACGAACGATATGTCGACTCGGGGCATGACAGGGACATGCCAAACAATATCGGTATTGACTATATCGTATCGTTATCAATCGATATTACCAACTATGTTGCTCATAAGTGGGCACGTGTGCAACTAATAATCGGTAGGGGGCGAGTCTAAAGGTCTTATGATGGTGTAACATAGAATGCCTAACCTAGGCTATGATACAAATTTGACGCAGGACAATACCTAGAGAAGCGATTTATTTGGAATTATGCGATGATTTCATAAATGAAATTAGCTGAAGTATGATACTAAAACAAAGATAGATAAAAAAATCTCTCTCATAGAACCACAAACGATCACAACATGAATTAATAAAATTAAGAGTTATGGATCAAATGTACCAAAGGATCTTGAAGTTGTACTACGCAATCAAAATGGATCAAATCTCCTTCCACGAAGAAGATAAATCCATACGTCAAATCTTTGTCTTGGGTTCCAAATATCAACCTTGATGCAATTTAAAGGGAACTTGAATTTGGGATGGATTGTAAATGGGATTAGGGTTTATGTAGATGAATAAGGAGAAGTATGAGGAGAAGAAGATAATTCCATACGTCAAAACTTTGTCCTGGGTTCCAAAGATCAACCTTGATGCAATTTAAATTTAAAGGGAACTTGAATTTGGGGTGGATTGTAAATCGGGTTAGGGTTTATGTAGATGAATAAGGAGAAGAAGTAGTAGGAGAAGATTGAATCCATATGTCAAAACTTTGTCTCCAAAGATCAACCTTGATGCAATTTAAGGGAAACTTGAATTTGGGGTGGATTGTAATTGGGATTAGGGTTTATGTAGATGAATAAGGGGAAGTAGTAGTAGGAGAATAAATCTACTCTAAGCATGACATGAAAATCATAACACAAATAAATATCTAATCTTTTCATTATTCTATCATTAAAATAAGGATTTACATCTCTTTATATAGCCTTACAATACTTGGCCATTAAGAAATCAATCCTACTTAATGTTACCAAATAAACTAATCTTAATTAAACTAGGTTATTTTGTAACTAAATATCCTGAACTTTTTCTTTTTGCAGCTCGTTACACTAAATTATAAAATTAGTAATTTGCTACCCTAAACTATTGCAATTGACAACTAAGTACCCTGAACTTCCTCTACTTTGCAACTTGCTACACTGGTGCTAATGATACCTTTCCTATTTTCATACTTTTTACCCTACCTTATCGGCATAGAGTAACAAGTTGCAAATTGGGAAAAGTTTAGGCTATTTAGTTGTCAATTATAATAGTTTAGGGTTTACAACTTGCTAATTGTAATAGTTTAGGATAGCAACTTGTAAATCGGAAAAAAGTTTAGGGTGTTTAGTGCAAATTAGCCATAAAACTACCAAATATAACAATCCTTGAAAATAACCATGTGTACCTGTCAATAATTAAAGTTATGTGCATAATTAGAAACCATATGCACTGTAACTAGGAATGCACATTCTATTGAAAAATACATTCCTAAATAAGCATAACCAAAAAATAAACCCAGTGTCCTAATTTCAAAATCTTACGATAAGGCTGTTAAAGTCCCCCCACTACACCAAAACTCTAGAGTCATGGTGAGAGTTGAAGGTTAATTTTTACATTATTAAACATGCACTCGCTTGTCGAAGACCGATTTTATAGGCTGAGAGATGGATTCACATTGCAGTATAATATTTTTAAAATTCGCTTAAAATGTGTGCCAAAGGAGATTCCGAATATGGGTGCTCTAATACCATGTTAAAGCCCATGCTACTATACCAAAACCCTAGAATTTTGGTGATGGTTGAGGGTTAATACTTATGTTATTAAACAAGGTTCATGTAATAATGCTATTATCGTCCATTGCTTATTTATATGGGTCAAGGTAGTTACAATATAATACTCGCATCACAATACTTCATTGTAGATAATTTCAATGCAATTTTTTTTTTACTCTTATCCTATGTTACCTGGACTCGGGTACGGGTGTCAGATACGGGTACATATCCAAGAGTCGGGTCCTTCAAACTCATAATTGAAGGACACACGGACTCGGCTAAAAATGATCCAAATTTTGGATATGGGTACGGGAATATGACTAAGGTTTCGTAAAAAAAATATCCTGTAATTATAAATTACTAGTAAATTTTACTCAACTAGTTGAATAAGTCCCTAAGGGACCGTCCCTTCAGCTCCCCTACTACTTAATTACCAGTCTACTATATTAAAATAAACTATCTACACCATTACCACATTAAAATAAACTATCTACATCATTACCACATTAAAATAAACTATCTATTTCACTACCAGTCTTTCGATTGTCACCATGAAGGATCCGATTGTCACCATGGAGGATCGGATACGGATTCCACACCCATACCCATGTCCTAAAGGGTCGACACGGGTACTTCTCCTTAAAGTGGAGAGTCCGGGTAACATAGCTCTTATCAAGTTAGCTTGATCCATAGAGTAGAAAATTGTTAGAAAATTACATTTCAGTATTCACATTTTCTCTTCTCTGTTTTGTCAAAGGCTTTATAGTAAATGCTGGTTATTGTAGAATAGAATTATGGGATAACTTTATTAATGAAGGAGAGCTACATATAATATGAGAGGCTAACCCCTCTCACTTTTGTTCTAGGCAATGTGGGACTAAAGTCCACTACTAATATTATTAATATACTTAACACCCTCCCTCAAGTTGGAGCATAGATGTCAATCATGTTCAGATTGTTATATAGAAATTGAATCCGATGACCCAAAGGCGACTTTGTTAAGATATCGACTATCTGATCACCGGTCCTCACATGGTAAAATTTTATCATCCCCTTTGTACACTCATTACGGACAAAGTGGATATCTATTTCAATATGTTTTATCCTTTCATGAAATACATGATTGGTGGCAATATAGATAGCAGACTGATTATCACAGCACATATCTGCTGTGCTCGATCCTGCTTCTTCTTCCAATTCTGGTAGAAGATGCTTCATATATAACACCTCTGTTGTGCCGTGAGCAATGACTCGATACTCTGCTTCTGAACTTGATCGTGCTATCACACTCTGCTTCTTGCTCTTCCAAGATATCAAGTTTCTGCCAATAAATACATAGTAGCCAGATGTAGACCGTCTATTTGTCAGGCTTGCACTCCAGTCAGCATCAGTAAAACACTCAACACGAGTGTCCATGATTCTTCATTCAAATTTCTTTTTTTTTGGATTCTTGACTAGATAGCACATGATTCTGAGAACCGCCTGCCAGTATAAAACGCTTAGAGAAGCCAAAAATCTACTTGCAACACTAACTGTGAAAGAGATGTCTGGATGAGTCATGACTGTCAAGTAGAGTTTTTCAACTACTCGTCGATACTGATCTGGATTGGTCATCAGGACCCCCTCGTCTGGAAGTAATTTAGCCCTTGAATCTATATGTGAGGTTGCTCCCTTGGCTTGCATCATTTCTACATCATTCAGTATGTCCAGCACTTACTTCCTTTGAGACATTACAATATTCTGCTTACTCCGTGTGACCTTAATGTCCAAGAAATAGTTCAATGATCTCATATCCTTGATTTGAAATTGTTCTCCAAGAAACTTTTTGAGGCTTGCAATACCCTGGCTGTCGTCTCCCGTGATTGCAATATCATCAACATAGACACCAAGTAGTATCCTTCCAGCGGATATTTGTCGGTAGAATACCGAATGATCCTTGTTTGAGTGACACATGCCAAATTGAGTAATAACATGTGTAAATCGACCAAACCACGCACGAGGTGATTGTTTTAGACCATATAGTGCCTTTCGCAAATGACACACTTTATCCTCCCTTGCAACGAACCCGGGAGGTTGCATCACATATACTTCTTCATCAAGATACCCGTGGAGGAAAGCATTATTGATATCCAGCCGAAGCAGCGGCCAGTCATAACGAACAACCAAGGCCAAGAGGACACGAACAGATGTCATTCTGACAATGGGAGAGGTCTCAAAATAATTCTCACCATAGGTTTGAGAATATCCTTTAGCTACCAGACGAACCTTTAGGCAATCAAGAGTGCCATTCGGTTTCACCTTGATCGTGAACACCTATTTGCAACCTACTGCCTATTTACCAGGAGGTAAATCGACTAAGTTCCAAATATGGTTTTTTCGGAGAGCTTTCATCTCCTCGTCCATAGCAGCACGCCAACCGGGATGTTTGATACCCTCCCCAATGTTTTTTGTGGAATCTGAATCCTATTAATAGTAGCCACTAGAGATTTGAGTGTCTGGTAAGTCCTTTGTAGTTGTCAACATACAAGGGATGATTACGACAGATACGACGAGGGCGAGCTGCTGGCGGAATAGGCGGAGCTTCTGGCAGAATAGACTGAGCTACTGGTGAACAGGCGGATGCGAATCAGTGGAGCTAGAGGAGGATGAATCTGTGTGCATTATTGGCAATGTTTGTACTGGTGACGTCTGCACTGACTCAATCGGTATTGTGGACCATCGGACCGGGTGACGTGCTCGGTAAGGAAGGGCACCTGTATGGTGGACTGTTGTGTTTGATCGAAAAATATCAAGAAATTCTCTTCTGGATAAACTTGGGGAACCAAATCCATTATGTGTGGAAGTGGAGGAAATTCGGTTTCAACAAAGGTAACATCCCGAGTGAAAAAAATATTCAAGACATGGAAAGAACACCGATACCCTTTCAGATAGGATATCCAAGAAAAATATTTTGTATTGTCTTGGAATCTAATTTAGAAAGAGTCGGTCGGGTATCCCGAACATAGCATAAGCAACCAAAAATTCTGAGAGGCAATGGAAATGGCTCTCGTCCTGGATATAGCCTAGAAAATGAGTATTATTATTGAAAATTGACGATGGCATGCGATTAATAAGATAACAAGCGGTAAGAACCGCATTCGACCAAAATCTTTTGGGAGTACGTGCTTGAAACATAAGAGCACGTGTTGTTTCCAAGAGATGACGATTCTTGCACTCGGTCACACTATTCTGTTGTGGTGTGTACGGACAAGAAGTTTGGTGGATGATGCCATTGCGGGCCCGATGACTATCGAGCTCTCGAGATAAATACTCACGACTATTGTCACTTCGAAATTTTTTAATTGGAATACCAAATTGTGTTTTGATTTCGGCATAAAAATTGCACCAAATGTTAAATAATTCGGAACAATTTTTCATTTGATAAACAAAAGTGACACGTGGGTAATCATCAACAAATGTAACAAAGTACTTAAAATTCATTATTGATTCAACCGGACAAGGTCCCCATACATCATAATACACCAATTCGAAATGAGAGGATGCAATTTTATTATAACTCACCGGATAGGGAACCCGATGATGCTTATCCAAACTACACGACTCACAATAAAAGGAAGTAGAAATATCTAAAGAATGGTACATTTTTTGGTGAGCTTGAATTGATGGATGGTCTAACTGACAATGTAACTCGAAAGAATCGAGTTTTATGACGGCATAGACAACAGAAGAAAGTACGTCAAACAGATATAAGCCTCCAGCCACATGCCACTTACCGATAGTCTTTAGGTCCTAAAAAACACAACCATTAGCCTAAAATGTTACCGAGCAATGCATGTCTCGAGTAATCTGACTAACTGAAAGTAAACTTAACGGATTTTCAGGTGTATGTAAGACGGATTCGAGTGATAGTCCGGAAGAAAAGAGCACTTCCACGTCTACGGACTGCTAGTGAACTACCATTGGCAATAGTAAAATTGAAAATGCGACCTACCGAGACAATTGTGAATCATACCTGCGTCTCCAGTCATGTGAGCAGACGCACCAGAGTCCAAAACCCATTGCTTCGACTTGATTATACATGTTGCCGAGTACCCGGTTGTGGATCCCGATGTGGATACTTTACCGTAACGTTAAGCTTGTAAGTCAAAGAAAATTTGTACATGACTCTGCAGTCATCTGAACAGATCGAATGCCATCATCAGGAGCATCTGATGTAACATTGGCGGTATGAACTTTAGGACACTGCCACAGGAAGTGGCCATGCTGACCAAGTTGAAGCATGTGTGCGGTCTTTCTCCATCACAACCGCCATTGCCTTGTCCTCCATCACGACCAGTATTTCGGCCACAACGTCGTCCACCACGACCACCACGAAATCCACTACGAGCAACACCAAGAGCAGATCGATTAGCAGGAGCATCACCCGTAGTGGTCTCAACGACTTTCGCTGCTCGAAGTACACGATAGTGAGCTTCCATCAGAGACGGATCATCAGATCCAGCAATGATCTGAGAGCGAACAGAGTTTGCATCAGGACGAAGAGAGGCAAGATGTGCATGACATGAAGCTGCTCACGTTGAGCCGTTGCTTTATTGATATCCGTCGTTAGAGGTAATACGCAGTCGATCTTATCAGTCATCGTCTTAAAGGCCCGGAAATGGTCCTTATAATATTTGTCTTCCTGATTTGCTCGGTATACACCAACGACCGAGTCGTAGATACGAGATAAATCACGTTTACCATCAAACGCCGCCATCAGGACCTCCCATAATTCTTTTACGGAATCCGTATTCTGAACCATGTCTTCCATCGATGGTTTCGTTGAATTCATCAACTGTATAAACAGTCGACTATCATTTATCTCCCATTGCTCAAATATGGGATCATTCTCTGCTGGAGGGTTGTCAGTCAGATGTTTAGACAACCGCATTCCTCGAAGCGTCTTCTTGACCTCCTTCCGCCATGTTGAGTATTCCTCTGGTCCGTCCAACCGTTCGACAAGTCGAATCGACGAAATCGTCGTGCTAGGTCCTGTTGGTCCTGCTATTGCGTTTCTAACACTAGTGTCTATAGCACTGCTATTCGTTGTAGTGTCTGTCATCCTTTAGGATTTTTGATTCGACTGTCTATTGGATCTTTTAAATTTGATAATCACATCAACTCTACCAATACGCTAGTAACGTGGCCAGAACTGGCATGCACATAGGAAGTAGAGATGAAAGTGGATCACACAAGCCAGAACAGAGAGGTAATCCAAGTTATCCTCTGGTAGATCCTGATGTGAAGATCATGTAAGGAAAAACAAAGATTAATGCAAGACAGGCACCTTGTCTGCTCTTCGTTAAATTTTTGATGCCAACGTTGAAAATCAGAGGTTCCAGCAAACAACACCGACGATGTTTACCCTCTGAATATCTCAAGACAATGTTTAGGACAGAGGTTCCTGCAAACAAACTTGTTGTTTACCCTCTTTGAATCCCAAAAACTTAATGTTGAAAAGTCAGAGGTTTCTGCAAACAAATCATTGTTTACCCTCTGAGGATCGCAATAATTTTTTTTTGGGAACTAGGTTAGGATTTGAAGGGGTTGGGCGGTGGCTGGTGGAAAGAAGCAAGGATTAGGATTTTGCACACGATCCATGGAGGGGGGTGCTATGCTTTGGGGGGTGCTGACTGTCACGCCCCGCTCCCGTAGGAGCGATCGTCCTCGCTAAGTCGTGATGCCGCACGAGCCTAAATTGCGCTCGTGCAAGGCAGTTTCATAACGGCCGATTACATCGGCGGCGACGGGGTCGTCGCACAGAAGTTCCAAACAGAAACATTGGACATTGCAGCGAAAATTTAAAGGCAAACACAAGTTATTCAAAAGAACACTTTTATTGATATTGAACAATGATATTACAATGGGCGCAAGGCCATGATTACAAGTCTCTCGTGCTCACTTTTCTCCCATTTTACAAGTCACTCTGCTCTCTCTCATCTCTCGATACAATGCTTGAGCCAGCGGAAGCTTCGGAAGGCGATGTCCATATATTATGTCCTGTATAAGTCTTAAGTTCATGCGGCCGCACACTTCGACTCGCCAAGGAACGCCGTGCCTCGACGCATCCAAGCGAGCTCCGCGCCACGAGCTTCTACCTGTGCCTGCACATGGAAACTGTATGGGTGTCAGTACTCAACTGTACTGGTGGAGTGAGCTCCTCGCCCACCCCATACAAAACCGACACGTTCATTTACTTTGTGCAGCTTACAAGTCCCTTTATGATTGTCTTTCTAATCTTGTCTTAGGATTCATTTTAAGACTTGACGTCTAATCAACTCGATATGCGACGACATAGTCGTGCTACCATGTTAACGTGTATTTCGATCGAGGCAGTGCCTCATCGCGCATGTACTTGACCGAACTACAACTCGAGACGGCAGGGTCGTGCCATACACGCGGATTGCCGCTCTTGCCGACACAACTATATGAGTGGTCACTAGCAATGTCAAGCTATCTTGGACTCGGCTCAGCGGGGGTATCGGGCCGCCCTTCCATGGGTATCTAGCCCCGGAAGCGCCGATACTCCCATGCGGTTATCCGGCATCCTGCTTTGAGCCGCACTCGCTTCCCCCGGGCCGAATGATCCGGCGCCCCGGCGATCATTCGAGAAGACTACACCTTGTCGACAAGTTGTCCAATGACCATGCAAGTAGGGGTGAGCATTATTCGGTTTTAGACCGAAAACCGAACCAAGAGGTTCGGTTTGGTTTTAAAAAAATTCGGTTCGGTTTCGGTTTTGAAAATACTAAATTTTCTTATTCGGTTTCGGTTTTGGGTTTCGGATTCGGTCCAAAGCCGAAAACCGAATAAGAAAATTTAATTAATTAATTTATATATATATATATATATATGTGTGTGTGTGTGTGTGTGTGTGTGTGTATGTACTATATATATAAGTATTAATATATATAGAAATATATATAGGTATATACTAAATATGTCTATGTATATTTAGTTACTATATATATTAACAAAAAAAGCTCAAAAAAATCAAAAATATATGAATGAACCGAATAAACCGAAAACCGAACCGATTTAATTCGGTTCGGTTTGATTCGGTTTTGGGCCAATTTGGTTCGGTTTCGGTTTTGCTTATTCGGTTTCGGTCCAATTCGGTTTTGGGTTATTCGGTTCGGTTTAAACCGAATAAACCGAATGCTCACCCCTACATGCAAGTCTCAACTCGATCTATCCAGTCCTTCCTTAACATGACCATGCTTTCCTTCTATCTGTCGAGACTCCCAAGTAGCGGGACCGATCTCGTGTGCGGAACTTATCAAGACTTAGCGAGACTCCCAAGTAGCGGGACCGATCTCGGCGACAACCAGTCGCGTGGACTTCCTTTGTTCGTGGCAAGCTTTTCACTAAACCGACTGTAGCTCGTGCCTTAGACAAACCTGGTTCTCTAGACGATGCTAACGCTCAAGTCATATACTTTATACGACGAGCCTTGTTCTCAAGGGACTACGCGACTTGACAACCGCAGCTAGAGCGGGACAATGCTAGAAATGGCTTCGATAGCCCAGCACAATACTTGTCTAACTTATTCGGGCAACGACTCGACGAGCAAAGGCTACGCCGAGCTCTGCGTGGAGGGAACGTGCTATGCACGGGGTCGACTTAAACAACCAAGTTCTCGGGTGCCTAGACTTAAGCCAACAAGCCGTGCAAGACGACTTAACTCACGGGACATGCGAAGGCTATGCCAAGCCTTGGACGACGGGACCGTGCATGCATTTTCAAGCATTCAAGCGGCGACGCCTATGACTTAGGCTAACTCGAGTATCGGGACAAAATGACGGGACCGTGCATGCTTTTCAAGCATTCAAGCGGGCGACGCCTATGACTTAGGCTCATTCGAGTGTCGGGATAACTTAGCAACTTAGGCAAGCTTCCTTCTCCCAAGCCACGGGATGAAGGATCGAGTGTCATTTTAATAAGCACGCTGAGCCGACTTCTAAACAGACCGTGGGACCATTTTCCATGTTCTACACATTTCGACGGGTCGGGATTATTCCCTTAGCTATGTGCGTTCGTCGCTTTTATATTAGCCTACTTGTGCAAGTTGAAAACATGCGAGTTATTAAGTGCATGCTAAGATGAGACAAGTTCACCGAAACTACCCCACCTGTGCGAGGAGTCGCCTCGACCGAGCGAGCCTTCGAGCAGCCGTTGCAAGGCTAAGTTCTAACGCCGTCGGCGTTTCGATTCCTCCGATTGACTTGCGGGACGTGGCACTACAACATACATCACTCAGAACAAGTCTCGTCCTCGAGACTTTCCTGAAGGCAAGCCATCCTACCATTTCTATGGCCAAGACTTAATCGTGCCCAGACGCGGGACTATCGTACACACTTCGCCTACGCGTTTCTTCGATTCCGAGCCACGCTCGCACTATTATCGATCTTTTCTTTAACACGATTTCAATTTCCAGGACACTTTCCCGTTCCTCAAGTCTCATTTGAATTTAACGTATCACTTGGTTGGATCGTGCACGCATTCCAGGCGTCCCTAAAATACATGCATTCAACCAAGCCGCATGATAGCGAATTCGTCGTTCTCACTCGAGTCGCATCGTGCACATACTCAGGCGTCCCTGAAATATATGCATGTCAGCCGAATCTCGTGAGCAGGGTTTCCTATTCTTGAATCATTCCATCAATCCATACCAATCCTCGAAATCAATATTTCGATTGCTAATAATTGAAACAGGTGCGTCTCACCTAACCGCTAGGCCATTTCTCAAGGCTAAGTCATTGTCAGGATTGGAATCATAGTTCCCCAACAATAATGCCAACACTGACCCCAAATTCTAAGGTCAAACCAAAGTCGGTAGTACGGAATTTTCTACCCAAGCTCGCGTCACTCAAATTTCTAAACATCGAGCACGATCACCTATTCGCATCAATAAATTCGTTGCGTATGTTTGAATCTATTTCAATTCACCAATTCTAACCAATTCATGTATTCGATCACGAGGTCATCTAGCTCGACAATATATTGCGCCCCAATCTCACATGAGTCCGATTATCCACGATGGTTCATGAATCACCATGCAACGCTCCCACGGAATAATCATTCTCATCGGGGCGTAACTCTTGTTTGAGTCTAGACTAATTCATTTTCGATACGCGGATTGGACCTACTCAATCCTCAAGTTCAGTTTATCAAGCACACGAGTCATTCTCAAGACCACCTTCGCGTCAAACCACAAGTCGAAACATACAAATTGCCACGCCATGCAAGTTCAATCACCCCCGCTGTATGAATCACCATATCAGCGATCACGCGGAGTGATCGTCCTAATCGGCGTGACGCATATGCGAGGCTGGAGTTGCGCTCGCATAAGACAAGAATGTCGACGTTGGGGTTATCGTCGAAGCAATCCAAACATTTCATTTCCTTCCAAGTCAAGATTTCAATTCGATAGTCCAACCGTCATTCGTTCACCTAGAAAATCCTTGAGCCAAGTTTATCTTTTCCTCGACACATTTCAATATCCCGAGTATAGCATCCATCGGAACAATGACATTTGCACGATCGTCATTCGCCGAGTCAGAGTACTCCCGAGTTATCGCATATCGATCTTTGATATGCCTCAATACCATCGACGATATGCGTAACCTGATGATCTTCCTTTGCAACCAATTTCGAGTCGTGCGACTGATGCTATTGTTCGAACTGGATATACCACAATTCCTCGATATTCAAGATCAAGTTCGATCGCTATTCCTCAAGCTAGTTTCAATATCGTTATCCAAAACTCAAGTCACATTTCATTTGACTCAATCCGAAATCACAAGTGCGATCCTCTAGCTTCCTCGATCAAGACATACATCTTTATTCATCGTTCTGAGTCGTTTTCTAACTTGCGTTGCTCATTCACCGTTGTCCGAACGACATCTCGTTCGGGACATCGAAGTCACGACCAACTAAGCGTGACGCGTTCTAAGGCTTTGCGCGATCGCATCGCCTCGCTGACGTACTCGTTATTATTTCTAATCCTCAATCTTCGTTCGAATGATTTCCAAGAAAATCCATACACCACTCGGATTCGAGCCATCCGATCTAGTCCTCAATCACGTTCGTGTTACTCGCTAACACATCTTTCAGATTCGTTCGACGAATCCCTAGCGTAATCGCTCACGTCGTCTTGACATACTAAGTCGTTCACACTATTCCTCAGAATACTAGACCAATCTTCCGTGTACGCCTAAGCGTTAGCTTGATAGCGTTTCTGTCGATAAACACTCTAAGTGTATCCTCGTTCCCGACCGAGCGATACTTGATATCGCTCGCAACTCGATTGTACCAAAAGGTCGAGGTGCGCGACACGCGGCACAACTTAGCCACAAGGCCGTGTGCATAGCTATCCCGTGCGGACTATATTCGAGCTTTGTATGCTCACTTGCTAATGTCGACGTAAGACTATATGGGCACACGCGTGGCATGTTAACTTAGCACGTGTTTTCTTATCAAGACAAGTTTGACACCGTTCGGCACAAAGGCCTACTAATGCGTTCGATTGAACGCTTGCACGAGCTTTTGAAAATATTTAGACTTATTGTATGGACATGCCGAGGGACATTTGAGAGAGAGCGCACACTTATTTTCCAACGACGAGCTTTCAAAATTGAGAAATTCGACGTGAAGTCCAAGGACGTAAAGCCGTGCTCTAATACCATTATGTCACGCCCCGCTCCCGTAGGAGCGATCGTCCTCGCTAAGGCATGATGCTGCACGAGCCTAAATTGCGCTCGTGCAAGGCTGTTTCATAACGGCCGATTATATCGGCGGCGACGGGGTCGTCGCACAGAAGTCCCAAGCAGAAACATTGAACATTGCAGCGGAAATTTAAAGGCAAACACAAGTTATTCAAAAGAACTCTTTTATTGATATTGAACAATGATATTACAATGGGCGCAAGGCCATGATTACAAGTCTCTCGTGCTCACTTTTCTCTCATTTTACAAGTTACTCTGCTCTCTCTCATCTCTCGATACAATGCTTGAGCCAGCGGAAGCTTCGGAAGGCGATGTCCATACATTATGTCCTGTATAAGTCTTGAGTTCATGCGGCCGCACGCTTCGACTCGCCAAGGAACGCCGTGCCTCGACGCATCCAAGCGAGCTCCGCGCCACGAGCTTCTACCTGTGCCTGCACATAGAAACTGTGTGGGTGTCAGTACTCAATTGTACTGGTGGAGTGAGCTCCTCGCCCACCCATACAAAACCGACACATTCATTTACTTTGTGCAGCTTACAAGTCCCTTTACGATTATCTTTCTAATCTTGCCTTAGGATCCATTTTAAGACTTGACGTCTAATCAACTCGATATGCGACGACATAGTCGTGCTATCATGTTAACGTGTATTTCGATCGAGGCAGTGCCTCATCGCGCATGTACTTGACCGAACTACAACTCAAGACGGCAGGGTCGTGCCATACTTCATTCGTATTCGAGACGGTGCTTCGCCGATGAGCAACTTATGCGAACTCGGCCGTGCTAAGACTTGTTCGTGCTTCAAGATAAGGTCGTGCCTAACGACTCCCTGACTTAGCCAACTTTTACATTACGATCCTTTCAACTTAAAGCGATGGCACTTGACTTAACTTATGCAAACTTAGGCCAACAATGCCGATACGCGAAAGCCAATACGCGAATGCCAATATTGATACGCGAAAGCCAATACTTGATACGTGAAAGCCAATACGCGAATGCCAATATTGATACGCGAAAGCCTTGCTTAGTGCCGAAGCACGTGTCTTGCTGACATAAGCTATAACTCATTCCTTCCGTGCTGATACAAGGCTGGCACTAACGGGATTACATCTTGCTGACTTGATACATGTCGTGCTAGACTGTCTCATGTTTCAACCGACGCCGTGCTAGTACTTGACGCTATCCAAAGGCAAACACGTGGATTGTCGCTCTTGCCGACACAACTATATGAGTGGTCACTAGCAATGTCAAGCTATCTTGGACTCGGCTCGGCGGGGGTATCGGGCCGCCCTTCCATGGGTAGCTAGCCTCGGAAGCGCCGATACTCCCATGCGGTTATTCGGCATCCTGCTTTGAGCCGCACTCGCTTCCCCCGGGCCGAATGATCCCGGCGTCCCGGCGATCATTCGAGAAGACTACACCTTGTCGACAAGTTGTCCAATGACCATGCAAGTCTCAACTCGATCTATCCAGTCCTTCCTTAACATGACCATGCTTTCCTTCTATCTGTCGAGACTCCCAATTAGTGGGACCGATCTCGTGTGCGGAACTTATCAAGACTTAGCGAGACTCCCAAGTAGCGGGACCGATCTCGACGACAACCAGTCACATGGACTTCCTTAGTTCGTGGCAAGCTTTTCACTAAACCGACTGTAGCTCGTGCCTTAGACAGACCTGGTTCTCTAGGCGATGCTAACGCTCAAGTCATATACTTTATACGACGAGCCTTGTTCTCAAGGGACTACGCGACTTGACAACCGCAGCTAGAGCGGGACAGTGCTAGAAATGGCTTCGATAGCCCAGCACAATACTTGTCTAACTTATTCGGGCAACGACTCGACGAGCAAAGGCTACGTCAAGCTCTGCGTGGAGGGAACGTGCTATGCACGGGGTCGACTTAAACAACCAAGTTCTCGGATGCCTAGACTTAAGCCAACAAGCCGTGCAAGACGACTTAACTCGCGGGATATGCGAAGGCTATGCCAAGCCTTGGACGACGGGACCGTGCATGCATTTTCAAGCATTCAAGCGGCGACGCCTATGACTTAGACTAACTCGAGTATCGGGACAAAATGATGGGACCGTGCATGCTTTTCAAGCATTCAAGCGGGCGACGCCTATGACTTAGGCTCATTCGAGTGTCGGGACAACTTAGCAACTTAGGCAAGCTTCCTTCTCCCAAGCCACGGGATGAAGGATCGAGTGTCATTTTAAAAAGCACGCTGAGCCGACTTCTAAACAGACCGTGGGACCATTTTTCATGTTCTACACATTTCGACGGGTCGGAATTATTCCCTTAGCTATGTGCGTTCGTCGCTTTTATATTAGCCTACTTGTGCAAGTTGAAAACATACGAGTTATTAAGTGCAAGCTAAGATGAGGCAAGTTCACCGAAACTATCCCACCTGTGCGAGGAGTCGCCTCGACCGAGTGAGCCTTCGAGCAGCCGTTGCAAGGCTAAGTTCCAACGCCGTCGGCGTTTTGATTCCTCCGATTGACTTGCGGGACGGGGCACTACACTGACAGGGTGGGGGGGCGCTGGCGGGAGGGGGGATAACAGGGGGCGCTGACAGGTGGCGGGTTGGGGCACTGGCGGGGGGGGGGGGTTGTTGTGCTTGGGGGGGGGGGCTGGAGAGGCCGCAGCCTGCTGGGGTAGGGGGTGGCAGGGGCAGGGGGGTGGGGGGTGGGGGGTGGATGGGGGCGCTTGCAGGTGGGGTGCGGGTACTGTAGCAGTGGGGTTAGGAATTTTTGTTGTTGTTGTTGAGAGGAAGAGGGGTGGATGAGTTATGGCTCTGATACCATGTAGAATAGAATTAATAGGATAACTTTATTAATGAAGAAAAGCTACATATATATAGGAGAGGCTAACCCCTCTCACTTTTGTTCTAGGCAATGTGAGACTAAAGTCCACTACTAATATTATTAATATACATAACAATTATGTTGAAAGAGCAACCTAATGTATAGTCCAGACAAGGTTTGCAATAACGATATCGGTATCGGACCCTTCCTATGCGTATCAGAAGTATTGGCGGTTTCGGATTAGAGTATCAACTTTTTTTTGGTATCAAAAAACAAATAATTATTAATAAAGTTTTAAAATTTTGGAAAAAATATTTTATTTATTTAGGCATAATTTGAAGTATTTTATGTGTTGTTTCTTAGCAGTTTTGAAATTGAAAGAAATAATAGTCATTCCTTGCTGATTGGTTTGCTTGAAATAAATGAGTTTTCTTCATTTACATGCTTTTACAATTTTGCTATTCTTTTACACCCTTGCTACACCATTGCTGATTCGTCTTTTTTGTTAAATTTTGAATTTTTTTACCGAATTGACCGGAAAAGAGATACCCAACGTCGGTATCGGTCAATATCGGTATCGGATCGCAACATACCAAACTATATGGTATCGGCCATCGTATCGGTATGGGATGATATTGCAAACTATGGTCCATACTATTACAGCCCTAATGTTTATGATACTTGGAAGGCCTGCTTGGTCATAGGTTTCTACTGTTTATTTTGGTTTGTTAAGTTTCCACATATGTTTGTGTTCCCTAATACCTCGGTTAGGAATAGGTCGACAACTGGCCATAAAAACTTTGTTAAATCTTTTATGAGGCTTTCTTATACACCATAGCCGACTCCATTTTGATGGGAGAAGGCTTGGGTGATGCTGCTGCTGCTGCTGCATACGTTTTACCAATTTCTTTTAGAAGACATTGATTTCTTTATTTAACTATCTGTTTGTCATATTGTTTCTGTAAGTATTTGGTAGAGAAATATTAATCTTACAGTTTGAGGAACTACTAGTTTCCTTCCCCATATTCACACAGGTTTTCTTTTATATCTGAAGGTGAGGAATTGCTTGCACATGACGTAGAGCGCCAAACTCCACATAAAATTGATGAGAACCTGTGGAAGAACAGAGAGCACATTGAAGAAATTCTATTTTTACTTGATAAATCTCATTGGCCAAGATCGGTACAGTGTACTTATTTGTTTGATTTTTGTAAATTTATGTTTCAGATCTTGGAACCACATTGGTGCATAACATGGAAGTTAAATTTGTCCTAGCATCAAAAGTTTTGTTTTGTAATTGGTGTTATGCTGCTGAGAGGTCCCTTAATTTTCCTTATATAGTTTGATGTAAAATCTTTTAGCTTGAGCAATTCGGGACACATGAACACTTAATTGTATATGCAGCTTCAGCAGAAAGCCACTTCTGAGGATACTGATACTGCTGTCATTCTTGAAGAACTTGAAATCATACTTCACAAGACGCTGAAGATTCTGGAATCAGCCCAGTCGAAAAATGCTGACGGCATATTTAATACAGGTAGTTTGTTAATTATGTGTTACTCTCACATCTTGTACTAATTGCTGAATCCAATGTATCTGCTGCTAGTATTGTGCAACATGAGTTGCAGTCTGTAATTACAGCAAGGTTCACAGTATCGGTAGCGGAATGGGTATCGGACTATTCCTACGAGTATTGGTATTGGCGATATCGGTAGTATCGGCGGTTTCGGATCGGAGTATCGGATTTTTTGGTATCGGAAAAAATAATTATTAATAAATAATTTACATTTAAAAACATATATTTTATACATTTAGGCATAATTTAAGTATTTTCAGTGTTATTTCGTAATACTTTTGAAATTAAATAACATTGTAATCACCCTTAGCGATTGGTTTACATATAATAGATTGATTTTCTTCTTTTACATGTTTTTACAATCTTATTATACTTTAAACCCTTGATGATTTGTCTTTTTCGTTTAATTTTCTTTGCCGAATTGACCGGAAAAGAGACCCTCAATGTTGGTATCGGTAAGTATCGGGTATCGGTCGGTATCGGATTGGGACATGCCAAACCGTATCGGTATCGGCCGTATTGGATCGGTATCGGCCGATACTTTAAACCATGAATTACAGAGCCACGTTTACTCTGTAATTACAGAGTCACTTTTACTCTGTCGTATAAGATGCATGCTATTGGTAGAACATAGTTAAAATTCAATATTCATGCATTTCTAAAAGGTAAATGATATAAATTTGAGGATGTTAGGTTCATATCTTTTGTGTCTCATGACTTGTTAAGGTAATTTCCTAATTTAGAAAGCAATTCATGTAAGTACTTGAATCAGAACCTTGATAAATCATCACTAATCTTCTTATTGTTATATTTAATGATCGTTCCGGACATCCTTTGCAGCTTGTAGAATTTACTCGCACGTACCTCAACGCATTCAATCTTGTATCATACTGTCATACTATTGAAGGTAGAGGCTACTGGCAATTGATTTCCAGCACTTGCATTGCAAGTTCTGAAAGAGAGGGATTTTGGAAGGTGATGCTAGTAGTAGGTTAAGAGAGATAATTTCTTTGTTTTGATTATTTCCAGAAAGGAATTTGATAGAAGATCTGTCTAAGTGTGTCCTATATATAATAACAGCAAGAGGCTGTTTGTTAAATACCGATAGAAGAAATGTTTCTATAAAAATTAGAACGGTTTAGATACTGATAACTTTTCTGATTCGGATGCAAGTATTTGCAACTGTTGGCATGGATCACTAGTTATGTGAAACTAAGTGTGGTCTTTTTCTAGCCTAATATTTTGTGATACCACGGCCACATGGGAGCTACTTAATATGGTCCTTTTCCTAGACCCTTCACTGTTTACTTTGTACACAATTTTTTTTCATAAGAACACTTGGAACCCTACAAGTTCGAGGATATCTGCATTGGAACAATCACACACATCTAGTGGGCAAGACGATCCTTGCAGCAAAAAGAACTTTGTTTTTCATGATTTCATTTTGAACTTCTTCTATGGGTTCAAGATGAGTTGGCACGGCGGTAAAGCTTGGCATTTGCATTAGCGTGTGGGTTCTAGTGCAGGACTGCTGGAGACCGCCTCTCCATAACATGGAGGTAAGTGTGTATAGCTTTACCCTTCCTAGACCCTACATCAGCGGGAGCCTTGTAGATCTTGGGATGCCCCCCACTGTTTACTTTGTACACAAATTTTTTCATAAGAACACTTGGAACCCTACAAGTTCGAGGATATCTGCATTGGAACAATCACACACATCTAGTGGGCAAGACGATCCTTGCAGCAAAAAGAACTTTGTTTTTCATGATTTCATTTTGAACTTCTTCTATGGGTTCAATATGAGTTGGCACGGCGGTAAAGCTTGGCATTTGCATTAGCGTGTGGGTTCTAGTGCAGGACTCTGGAGACCGCCTCTCCATAACATGGAGGTAAGTGTGTATAGCTTTACCCTTCCTAGACCCTACATCAGCGGGAGCCTTGTAGATCTTGGGATGCCCCCCCATATTCTGATAGTGAGCCCTGAGCCCATAAAAGAAACATATGTGACTTTCGTTTCTGTTAATTTCTAGAACCTTTTTGAATTAGATCCTGACTTGGGAAATTAATTGTAGGTTTGGAAAATTATTCTTGTTAACTGCTTGGCAATTGTACTTTTCATTTTGGTGTATTGGTATCTGATAAAAAAAAGTAGGAAAAAGAGTATTGGTATCTGATAGATAATTGAATTCAGGAAATTCTTCTCTTATAGGAAACTTAACTAAAAGTCCATCAATGACAGTGGCCGAGCATCTTATTAGTGCTTCTCAAACCCTAAAGTTCACATTGGGAAAACTGTTAAATGGCCTAGATGACGATAAAATTGTGGTCTTCTATTTATAGCACTGCTTATTTCTTTTATGTTGGTTTGTATGAGTTCTGACACGACTTCAGTTTCCGTCCATTCATTAAATAATCAAGCCTATAAATTTATGCTTTATACATGTGGTTGATATAAGGTTGTAAGTTGCTACGTTGAGCTGCCTTGTCCGGTGTTGGGATATAAGCAATAATGACACTTGTTCAAGCTTGATCTTACTACTGGCATAGAAGGCTGGAAACTACTTGTGAGATGTCTATGTATAAATATCTTTTCATCCAAATGCATATTAATTATTGTATTGGATACTTATGATCCCCGTTTGCCAAAGGATACTTTCATGCAACTTGATCAGGATTCTGTAAATTTTGCAGTTATGACCTACATGCCACAAGATTTCCGAGGTTCTTTAATTAGACAGCAGCGAGAGCGCTCTGAGAGGAATAAGCAAGGCGAGATTGATGCTTTGGTTAAGTCTGGCGGAAGCATACATGATCGATATGCTTTGTTGTGGAAACAACAAATGGAGAGGTGGGAATCTTCATCTTCATGTACTGCTAATTGATATATATATATATATATATATATATATATATATATATATATATATATGCAGAGTTTCTATAAGAAGTTTTGTGTCATTTCATGATGTTTCCCAGACGGAGACAACTAGCTCAGCTTGGATCTGCAGTAGGTGTTTACAAGACGCTTGTTAAGTACTTGGTTGGTGTACCACAGGTGTGTCCTGCAGAAAATGTTAGAAGCTTTCCTATTGCTACTTTATTTCTTGAAAGACCCCTAACCATATAGAGGAACAATACAACACAGTGCCACAAATGTCAATATTCACACATGGTCCTAACATTTTAATTTCATAACATAGAACATATGATGAAGAATTCCAATAGTTCATAATACTCTATCCAGCTTGAAGCCTTTATTTCCCTTATGTCCAACAATTTCCAAATTGATCCAGCTTGTCACCATTCCCATCCTTTCATTTTGATATTGCCTCAATTGAGAACATACAGAATAGGAAAGCAAACTTTAACTCCATTCTGATTGATGGAGGAACAATTATGAAGCTCACAAACTGAGAATTCTGAAACTAACAGAAGGGGAAAAAAAACTTGGAACTTCCGTACATTGACTCAAAAACTGAGCTTCAGGGGGAGTGCTGCTGCTTTCCTTTATAAAGAGAAACCATTAAATTTAAACCTTAATCTAATTACTGGCTTTCCCATTTTTTTTCTTCTAATTTTTAGATTCTATATGTGGGTTCTGAGTTTGCTTTAAACTGGATTCATAACAGAACCGAAAAGAACCCAAACCTTCCCCAACTCTTCACTGAGCGAGGCCTGAATTTGGCTCAAGTTTTGGACCTAAGTGACCAAATAGTAGTTGACCCAGCCCATGGCTTCTGAACTTGTGGTGTTGCTCTTTTGGTTTTTGCCTCCCATGCTGAATTTATAAATGTTCAGAAACACAGTATCGGTATTGTATTGGTACCACCCTCTCTGAGTACATGTGTAAACGTTTTTAACAATTTAGGTTGTTTTAAATTAGAACATAGTTACCGGATACACATAAAATTCCATCGAACCACATTGTTGTACTGTACGAGCATACCGGTTTAGGGTACATTTTGAGTCTTTGACGGTGATCGTTATGGTACTCAATCCGGATCACAAAATTTGCCGCTCCTAATCCATCATTGAAATCCCAGTATAAACTTACTTTAGCAAGAGATTCTTTTAATGCAAAGAAAGTTGGAAAAAACTTGAGGTTTCTTGTCAATTGAAATTTCCATATAAACTCATTCCTTAATATTTGAATTCGTAATTTGCACGCTCAATATTTTTGAGTGCTCATGGGCTACCACTTTGTTTTGCAAGTTGCTCATGCAAAGAAGATAATGAGCTTATGAGATTTGATGATGCTTTTGTTAATCTGTTTGAAGGTTCTGAGTTGTTTGCATTTTATTTTAGTTTGTGGTTGTTTTGGAATGTTTTGTTATAGTTGATGTATGGCTAAGAAAAAGTCAAGTTTTACATCTTATTGAATGAAGTAATGAGTTCTGGATTTTCTTATGTTTTACATAAGCTGTTCTTTCTGTATATGACACAATTACTAGGTCAAATTTGAGTAACTAGGATCGACCCAATTAGTATTTTAAAAACTACTGCGTATCGACTTGACGAACCAATTCATCCTACTCCTCTGTACAGAAGTAAAGTCAAGTAGTGTACCTCATACCATGACACAATATGTACCATGTCCCAGGTAACTATGAATTAAAGTATCTGAATATCGGGGTTCAACACTGAAAAATAATTTATGAAGTATTAATAGAAGGTGTGAAGATTGATGGAGATGGTGATGATGGTGGTTGCGATCAAGGGTGGGCCCACATGAAACATCATACATACACATGAAAACATATTTATATGCATGTTTTTACATTAAATTATAATAATATATACATTTTAAGCATGTTCAGGGTAGTAACTGGGTTCCAAAAGTTCTAGAAATGATTCACTGCAAAGAAATGTTACTTTCTTATATATCAATTATGTTTTGCACGATCTCGATTATGCCAAAATCGTTTCAATTATGTTTTGGGCCTTACTGGAACCTTGGCATGGGTGAGCCATATCTGACATTATTGTGAAAGAAGTATCGTGTCCAATACGTGTGTCATACAGATACGGGCATGGATATGGCCTCCCAAGGAGTATGTGTGCTACAAAGGTCATCACCGATGAAGGCATTTCCGGTCTTGCTGCTCAATTGTGGGGATGGGGGGAGAAAGCAGAGCAAAATGTGGAGGGATCTTTCTAAACCTCTTTCTTCTATTACCAATTTACCTAGGGAAGGGCAATTCCATCCATAAATTTGATTTGAATGTACATTTTTACTGTTGGGGGGGGCATATCTACCAGAACCATACGTTTGACGGGTTTTTCATAGTACCTTAGAAATTCAAAGTGGTTTCCGGTAATTTAACCTTTAGTTATAGCAGGGAAAGACACTTTCATATAAGAAATGTTTGATGGATAATTGGTTGATATTTGATGAACACGTGCAACTGAGTCGAGGCTTGTGTGAATGTAGGAAAAATGAGACCTTCAAAGTTCTGTATTGAAGGTGTAACATTAAAATTCTATATTGAAGTTAGCAAGTATATTCTGCCAATAGTTAAGATTATCTGTTAGATCCCAATCTACCTGATTGTTAGATCATTTGATTGATTTGTAGAACTGCAGCAAATGCTATGAACTGATGAGTTAATTCTCTCGTCTGTTCCATTTGGAATCAAACTGAACCAGAAGCGCAACAAAATTTCTTTTGCGATTTTGTTGACTGATATTTGATTGAGAAAATCAGTAGGGTCTAGATTCAGTTAACAAAAATGTTGTAATAAATTATTAATTGCTAAATTTCTGATCTAGTTATGCTAGTCTTATTACAATATAATTTGTGATCAGAATGAGAAATAGATTCACACCAGTCTGATCTTTATAAGTTTATATCCTTACTAGATGTTTCTTATATGTGCAACCTGTCCCTTATCTTGCAGGTTTTGTTAGATTTTCTCAAGCAATTAAATGATGATCAGGGGTAACTATCCTTTATAATGCTGGAGTTGCCTATCATCTGATAATGTTTTTATCCTCTGTTTCTTTATAATGTTATAGCATGTGGTTTGTCTTACTGCTTTTTGTTTATATAATAATTTTATTTAGACCCATGGAAGAACAGCGGCAGCGCTATGGACCATCCCTGTACAGCCTTACAGAAATGGTGCTCTCCATCCGATTTTTCCTACTTCTTTCATGGGGACGTTTTGAGGCAAAAAAATTGTGAGATTCTTAGCTTATTAAGCTTATGGAGTTTCGATGGAGGAGGAGGGATTCTAATTATTGATATCAATTTCTTCCGTCTGATTTGTTCCTTATGTATCATGATAACCAGGCAAAAGGATCACTTATCTATTATGGAAGAAGCTGTGCGAGTCTATGCCTCAGAATTTGAGAAATTTATCATATTTATTAGGTAATTATTATTTCATGTGTATTACTGGTATTAAGACATTTTTTCTTCCTGGTCTCCTACTTGAGTATCTGTTTCATCTCAAAATGCACATTTTGTGTTTAAGTTTACTTTATGTACTTGAATTTGCAATATAATTTACCATTCTTACTGCTAACAATGCCTCACACTTAAAAAGTCTTATCTCAAAATTTTATATCTTCTTGAACAATTAGTTTGAAACTTCAAACTATTACGCTCGAAAGATGGTATAAAGCAGTGTCAAAATGTAAAATGATGATTGTGATTTGCCTTTTATTTTATCATAATAGTTTATTTGGAACCTACTCTTTTGCAGAAATTTGAGTCATCTTCGAAATAGATGTCTTATTTTTAACATTTCCATTTCATATAGGCTGTTTTGCTATTCTAAGTTTGAGGTTCATGATCATAACTGTAGTGCACTGAAGCCCAGCAAAGTGCCTCGCATCATCCAAAGCACAACACCACTGCTTAGCCATGTGCCTGAGAAAAGAGAGGTTCTTTTGTCTTTTTAAAATGGGACCTGACCCAATTCTAACTCAACTTAGATATGTTATTTTAGACCCGAGTCCAGAACCTAGCTCTAACTGACTCAGATTCGACCGTTAACTACCTAATAAGCCCTCTGCAATCTCTCTCTAATTCGAGCACCAATTCATTTGTCTTGCGGATTTAGCTGATAACAGCACTGTTCCTCCTTGCTTCCACCATTACCATGTCCAACAACATCTCCTCAAGAACTCGCCACATCTATAGTCATTTCCTCCTTGCAGTAGCCACCCCTTGCTCCCAATGACCAACATTTCCTCGTAACATCCAACATCTCCTAGACATCCCCTTGCAAGCACATCCTCGTCATGGTGTACTAGACACCTAGGAGTAACCATCTCCTTCTCATCGACCTCGCCATTGCCGCTTCTTGCCACTGCAACCTCCTTATTACTAGATTAAGATATTGTGCTTGATTATTTATGACTAAGAAACGACTATATTTATGACATATAATTGTTTTTTATATTATGCATGTACTTTTTTTTGCTCAAGCGCACAATTTGCCTTTGCTATTCGTGCATAGGTTTAGTAGGACCTTAGTGCATAAGAGCACTTTTTGATTCTGACAACTATTTTCATGATTACGTATACTATGAAATGATATTTCAAGTCTTCTTTAGATACATTTCCCAGTAGCAAGTCAACTTGATAAGTGTTGTTATTGTCTTCGTTAAAAAGCAATGATATGAATAATGTAATGGTCACCGGCCCCATACAAGTCATCATATTATTTATTAACTACGATGAGGCTAAATTGTCAAGAGACTCGTTGGTCAACAATTAGGATCTTACATATGATACAAAAGAAAGTTCTGGAGACTATAACGTAAGCATTCTCTTTCCGAAGTGTAGCACGTACACCCCTATTTGACGTTTTGGTTTATTGTGCCAAGGATATGAATGTGGTACTCCTTGGAAAATCATGTATATGCTCTAGTGGAAAGTGGAAACCCCAAAAGGGCATGCACATTTTTTGATGATTACAAGTATATATGTAAATACTAAATAGTAATAGACATGAGTTTTTGCTATCTTACTTTACTAGTATGGTAGAGTTGTTATTGAGTGTACTTAGTATCTCCTTGTACTTCTTTAATCCCAATTCGGTACGAGCTACCTTGGCTAGGAATTTCACACCAACACACAGGGATGATGTCGGGTCGATTGCTGATCATAAAACTTTGTCAAATCCTTAATGGAGCTTTCTTATGCTTCATAGCCTACCCATTCGGATGTGAAAAGGCTTGGATGACGATGATGTGTATTACTTCTATTTTTTGTGTACATGATGTGTTGCTTAGAGGAATTCATAACTTATTCTGTATATGGATTATTCCGGTTTGTAATGTTGGTTCTAAAAGATATGTAGCTTATTTAGTAGTTTTCTTTTCACTGACTTGTTTTTCCAAATATATAACAGTCGAATTGTTTAAGACTAAGCCTATCCTGTCCCTTTTATAATATGCAACCATCTATTGTCCCATCATGCCATATCTGACTTATTTTTTATACTGCAGTGAGGTCTTCGCAAATTCTCCCTTCTTAATATCGGCAGAAGAAGCTGGTGCTGTTGAATCAAGGCATCCTCTTCAGATTATAGGATAGGGCTACACTTATTTACAAAATTAAATTTGTTTTCATGAAACCATAATAAGAGTATATAACACAATTCAAAACTTAATCAGTCTTTTATTCTGAAGCTTTTTTTCTTAGCAGGAAAAGTGATGATTACAAAGAAACCATCATTTCTCCTGGAAAAACACATGAGGTAAACATGATAGCAAGACTCTCCAGTTTGTCATGTTACTAGAAGGCATAGCGCTGAATATTTCTGCATATGGAAACTGGAAGTCCTACATCTACTGTTTAAGATGTACTAAATTTTACCATCCCAAAATTGCGAGAGCAAATTGACATGATCAATCTATAGTTTTAGTCATGGACGGTTTTGGGGTCGAATAACAGAGTCGCTGATATATAGAAATTTGTGATGAATCAATTTTGCACATGATAAGCATAAATTAGAAACCAAATGTTAATTTCATATTAAATTCTAAAATAAGGTAATTCCTGATATCTTCATGTAGGAACTTAAGTAGATACAAGTCATTAAGTCTGTCAGGGCATTACTGTCAAATAGAAGTTTCAGAATTCAGCATTGGTTAACTCAAAATATCCGAGGTCAGCAAGAGACATGAAATCCCAATTCCAAGGGATCTGGACTCACCAAGAGGACATCACATCTGACTTTGAGAATGTCTCAATTTTGTTCATGAACTTTCCATCATCATAAATTAATTACAATACTGATGTCTTTTATAGCTTGTAAGTTACATCCAATAATTCAATGAGATTCTTAATCCTAATCTGAAACAACTAGGATAAAGATAAATTTCAAACAAAAATAATCCTGTCGATATTTAAATTCAGATTGAACCAGATTTATGTTTAAATTTAGATTTAGATTCAAATTTAAATAAGAATTCAAATCCAAATCTTAGTTCAAATTGAAATTTGAGATTTAAATTTCAACTTAATCATAAGAAAAGGAAACCCAATTTACCTTTTATCCTACATTGATTTTACTTTATGAGCCATGCTTGTTAACAATAACATTTTCTATGTTATTTGTGCAGCATTCTGGTTTCATTAAATTAATATGATTGATTGTTAATGTCTAATTTCTGGATGATTATTGAGCCCTTTACACCAACTACAACTCCCACGAATGTAGAATTCTAAGTTCTTCTTCACATACAATATTTTATTCAACCAGTTATGAAATCCTTGAATTCTCTTCACCAAAATTAATAATACAAGTGGTGAAGTATTTATTGTGATATGTTTTTAAATACTTTTGGCTTTTTCATAGGTACATTTTATTTTTGTTCATGTTCTGCCATGGGATATCCCTATTCATTTAGGAGGTTAAACTTTTTCCAACTATTAGTAATTGGAGAACATGATCTCTTTGGATCATTCTTGCAACTAACAATGAGGCAGATTCCTTAAAATTGTTCACTGCTTAGTTCTTGTTATTTATATTCTGAAGAGATCATGTTGGACTTAAGCTGCATGCTTCACCTTTTTTATTATTAAGTCACTTCAGTCCTACTGAAATTCCTTTCCAGTACTATTCTGATCTAATTTTCTTATATTGTTCGAATTGCCGTCTTCAGGTCAATTTGACAGTTGATTCTGTGAACTCATATATTGCCTGGGATTTTTCGTTGATACAAGGAACTCTAAGCCAGGTAACATGAGAAACTTTATTGAAGTGATCACAATTCTCACACTATTTCTTTGGTATCTCAAAGTAGATCCTATGGTTAAATTTTTGATAGGATTCCTCCTTGGATCCTATTTGCAGTACCTCTACTGGTTTTCTTGATTATCATGTCATGTATGGTAAAATTTATATTGACAAATGGATTAGAAAAGTAATGTAACACATTAAGAATAAATTGAACATAGTAAGCAAATTAAGAGTATCAGTAAGCATCCAAGTGATGGTCATTATAAAGTCAACAAGGATAAATTGAACACATTAAGCAAAACAAAGAGCATCGTTATTCGTTAAGCATCCAAATAACAATCCTTATAAAGTCAACAACTAAAAGTGAAACTAAAACATCACAAGACAACCATAAGTCTTAACATCCATAAATTTATCTACTTAATACCATAAGCTCTATACTAACAAAAGTGATAGATGAAACTCTCAAAAGACGAGAAATCACAGAAAATAAATATATCATCGGTTTTGTGTCAGACGTATCCTATCGTATCAGACGATACAAAAACGTTTCATACGGTTTTTTATCCATCTGATACACCTATACAATTTGTATTGAAAGTCCTTCGTGTATGTTATTGATACATATCTTGTATCATATGATATTAACAATGGTGATTACAACCTAGATAGAAACCCATGTGCTTGTGACTTAGAGACTGGTCATTTCAAAATTACTGTATGTCTTGGTTTATTTCGCTCTGCAACTTTACTGTTGTAGCATAGTTGTTTTAAACGTGGCCAGTATTATGAATATGTGAGCTCAAACTCTCTACAGGCTTGTTGATTTTAGCTTGACACTCTTTCATAAAGAAAGTCTTAATACTTTATTTTGTAGTTATATACAATTTACAGAGTAGCTATAACAAAGTATAAATAAACCTGCGGATCTAATGGTTTTGGATTTTACTGGTTGAATTTCTAAAATGCATATAAGAGCATCGAAAATTGCTTTAGAGTTGGACTGGTCATAAAAGGGGAAGCAAGACAAATGATTGTTGGATATCATTTACATTCTTTGTATCCTTGTATGGGCATTGTTGTCACGTTCTTTTACTGAATAAACCTGTGTACTTTAGTTTATGGTGATTAATTTTTAGCATCTGTAATCCTATTACAGGATATTGGTTTTCGTGTCGAGTATGTCAGCCCGTCGGGAGAAATTACTGTAAGATTTCATTTACACCACATGCTACTTTTTCTTGAATTAAGAAGTCGGGTAAAGTGTTGGAACCCCAAAACTGTGTGGTAAATAGGGACCCCATGCCATTGTGTTACCAGTGCCTCGTGCTGTTAAAATTGAAAAGAAAAGACAAATTCTCCCCTTGAATGAAAAAAGCAAAATATAAAAATTGATTAAAGATGAGGGGCTTTCTACCATAACTGTCTTTCCCCTCGTATTCTCTCTCCATTCCTCATGGGCGGCCGCCACTGATGAGGCCAGGGAGCTGTCTTTCTCACCTCGCCTTCCTGCAGAGTGTACAGGGTTAGAGAGGGGACCTCGAAGAGGATACCCTGTTTATTTATTTGTTGTTTCATTTACATTTTTATTTTGTTAATATTATTTTCATTCAAGGGGATAAATTGTCTTTTTTCCACTCTCAATTTCATTTGTTTAGTTGTTTTTTAAAAAAAAAAAAATTTGAGGTGTCCTTTCTCCAAGTCGAACCGTGGCTATATAAGCCACCTAGCCACCCGAGGGGAGATTCGAACCCAAGACCTGTGCTTGGGCGGCCCCCCCGCACTACCACTAGGCTAGTGCCTTAGGGACCATTTGTTTAGTCGACTTTGAAGGGGTTTAGGCTATTTGTGTATTCCTTATGATGTCCGAGAGAACTAGTTTGATCTTTGCTGTAGTAGAATTGCTACAGAACTGCAGCCCTTTTGCTGTTCTAAACTGATGCTTACAAAATTCCGCTGTGCAGCTTATCCTACCTTATAAACGGTACGAGTCTGATCAAGTGAGTCACCAGTGCCTTCTGTTTTGTCTATTAGGTAAAATAATTCTGCTATCAATTTCTTGATTCAGTAGAATTCATTGTCGCAGGGAAATTTCTGCACAATCTTGGCTGGATCATACAGACTTGTTTGGGACAATTCTTATTCAACTTTTTTCAAGAAGGTAGTTTAACTTGAAGTGCTTCTTGAAAAGTTCGACTAATATTTCTTAACGCAGGAGCTCGAAGGAAAGGATAACCGAGTCAGGGTCTAAACATGCATCTATAATTCTTTTATCATGGTTGTATCCAATGTTGTAAAAATCGCTAGGCGGACTCGGTGCGGCGGAGGTCCGCCTAGCGCCTAGCCCGCCTAGCCGGTGCCTAGGCGCCGCCTAGGCGGCCGCCTAGAATTTTTTTTTTTTGAAAATTTTGAAAATTTTGAAATTTGAAATTTGAAATTTGAAATTTCAATGTTCTAAAATCCAAATACTATCTTAAAACCCAAACAAATATCCAAAATACAACTAAGAATAAAAAAAAAAAAAAAAAAAAAAAACAAAAAAAATTCAAAAAATCCACTGCCTAGGGGCGCCTAGGGCCCGCCTAGGGGCGCCTAGGGCCCGCCTAGCCCACCGCCTAAGGGGTTTTCGGTGCGGTGGGCCGGCGCCTAGCGCCTAGGCGGACGCCTAGGCCGATTTTTAGAACACTGGTTGTATCTCTTATATTAACGTTATCCTCCTTTCTGGCAGAGCTTGCGGTACAAGGTGGATGCTATTCCTCCAGTGGCTGAATCGTCACAGCCAGTAGTTGAATCAGGATGAAAGGTTTTTTGCTGTTGGGAATATACCCTCCACACATTGCTGCTACTTTTATGATTGGTGCTCTCATTTAGATCTCTATGAAAACCAAGACTTTGTTTTCAGTGGATCTCATCCAAGAATTGTCATTTTACAAATATTTAATTTGTATACACAAGTTTTACACACTATTAGCGAATGAAGTTGATAGAAATCCACTTTTTTTAAATTAGTCATGCTTCGGGTATTTATTTTATATTTGTTATTTTTTATTATATTCATAGGTAGTTTTGTGTTGTAATAACTAGCAACAGTTTTACTATGAACAAAAAGACTTGTTTTGTTAACGGCGATACTTATGATACTTATTAAGACCAACCGATCTTTGAAGATGTGTAGTATCATCTGTTAGGCGAGGTTTGTTCGCAATATTGGTTCGTATCGAACCTTTTCTATGAGTATCGGGATTGTCAAGTCCTTGTGGAGGGTTCTTCTTCAACGATTTGCCGGACCTCATTTTGCTTGGACTTGTCAACAGTTGCAGGCTTTAACGGACCTGATTCTGGTGTAGCTTTAGCAACAGGTGTTGAAGGAGTAGCATCCTCCTGAACAGGATAATAGGCCCGTTGGTAGGCCTTTCCAGACAGAGTCTTGCCAGATAAGGCTTCATCAGTTGAAGGTAGAACCATATCACATGGTTTACATTTCTTCTTCCCGTTGGGCTTGTTCTTGGAGCTTGAGGACACTGCTTCATACTCTTGTCTTGAAGTAGGACAGAATGAACCCACGTAATCTCACCACATGTGTAACCCTACTTTCCAATTTTCTTAATAAAATTCCATTCCTAAACTTTCTACTAATTATAATTATTATAATTACTAATATTATTATTATTTTATTATTATTGTTATTATTATTGCTATTATTAGGAAGGAGTGGCAAATTGTAATTGCCTAGAAGAGGGAGGGTATTTTGTAATTAATTATTATGTAGCATCCCTCATTTAAGTGGAGGGACAGAGCTGTAAATAACTAGAAGTGGAGGAGTATTTACTAGAGGGGCATTGTTGTAAATAGTACTGTAGGATGTCCTTGTTTAGCAGTTTTCTAATTAGGATAACATCATCAGCTAGGAGATTAGGAAGGGAATCTTCTAGGCTCTCCTTAATTAATCTT
Organism: Iris pallida; assembly: GCA_029216955.1. Taxonomy (NCBI): domain Eukaryota; kingdom Viridiplantae; phylum Streptophyta; class Magnoliopsida; order Asparagales; family Iridaceae; genus Iris; species Iris pallida. The sequence goes on along the minus strand of JANAVB010018200.1, from coordinate 385,726 downwards.
GGTTAGTGTTAATTAACCCTAATGAAGTATTCATCAGAATATTCCTGATCTAGAGTATTTTCAGGAAGATTCTCAGGAATATTCTAGGATCTAGAGTGTTCTTAGCTATATCCCCTAAAATATTCTAGGAATATTCTCTAGAGCCATGTGCTAAATGATTTCAAATTATTCCTAATGAACCCTATAAATATCCCTAACTGTCATTAGTTCTAATTATTCCTAATTATTAGCCCTAATTTCTTGTGTCCCCGTGTCCAGCCTGTGTCCACCATTTTATTAGTTGTTACATTTACAAATTCTCGTGTCCAACATTCTGGACACACCGACACAACTCCATTCTCGTGTCCAGCAATCTGGACACGTGACAAACCTCATTTCCCACCATTTCTTGTGTCCAACACAACACTGGATATGATACAGACTTCAGACACCCACAACCACATCTAACCTTAATTCCTAAACTCTAACCCTAGCTATGGACTCTGCCACCGTTCTTCTCCTCGTCGCCACCGTTCTGCTCCTCACTGCAACCGCCGTCGTAGCAGAAGTTTGTCGGAGTCATCTTCGCCTCGACTAACAGCGCCACCACCGGACGAAGACTAAAGAATCGTCTAGTCTGAGTGCGAGCGCCGCCTACTCCTCGTCGGGCTTTGCTGTGTCTACTGCCGGACACAGTGCACCTTGATCTACATGTCCTCGAACCGTGCACCCTATCTCGAGCAGAGTGCCTTATCTCGAGTCGTGTGTCCTCGAACTGCGTGTTCTTCCTCGACGTCGCCGGATTCGCCGCTTTGACACCGAGATCTGCTGTAGTGAGCATGTTCTCCACTTTTCGTCGTCGTCTTCTTCTTCTTCTTAGTTTTCTTCCCCTCGTCGATTTCTTCATTTTCGGTCAGATCTAACCGCTGCCGAAGCGTCACGCTGCCATCGTCGTGTTCTCAAGTGTTGCGCTTAGCCAAGCGCTACCGCCACCCTCGCTCACGAACGGCCCCTCCGACCGACGTCTCCACCGACATGATCTGCAGACTGCCAGTACCGCCACCTCCGCCCGCACCGCCTGGACGAGATGATGGTGAGCATTTCCCCTCTTCTTCATCTTCTTGATATTCTTCTTCTTCTTCCTCCTCCCTCCGTTTCTTTTAGGGTTAGGGTTTTCTTTTGAAAATGGATGTGAATGAATAAGTGTGGGAGAGAGAGAGAGAAAGGTTTGAGATTAGGATTTTTGTATTAGGGTTTGGGTTGGGCTATTGGGCCCAAGGCAGTGGGCTATATGGAATAAATAGAAGAAGAAGATGGGTTCGGTGGGCTGGGGCAGCATGCCCAGCAGATAGAGAAAAAAAGGGAAAGAAAAGAAAGGGGATTTGCTCGTTTGGGCTGGGCTGAGCCGAGTGCTACTGGGCTAGGGTTAGTTAATTAGTTAGTTTAATTAGTATTAATATTAGTGTTTTAAATAATAGTTAGTAAATAATTTAGATTTTAGTAAATGTTTCCAATATTTTAGATAGTTAGTACCTAGATTTTTATAAGAAATATTTTCTAACTATAATAATTACTCTAGTATTTTATTAGAAATATTTCCTAGATCATAATTAGCTAGTAGTGAAATATTTAATAAATATTTGCTAAATAGTAATTTTTAGTATTTCATTAAATATACTTTCTAAAGTATTTTAGGTAAATAAGTATTTTGATAGTATATTTTAGCAAATAATTTATTTATAGATAATTAATAGTTTGGTAATATTTAGATTAAATATTAGATATCCATTTCTAGAACTTACTAGAATACTCTACTAGAGCCTAACCCTACTTTCTAAATTCCATTCTATGATGACTCTGAAACTTTGGTGACTTTTCGGAAGAAGGCAAGTACACTACGACTTGAATTATACTTTGTATCTATGTTTTGGATATAGGACACTGATCGACACGAGTTATTGTGCATTGATTGTGTATATTGATTGTGAGTCGGGGTTGGAAAAATACTTAGTCTATATGTGATCAATCCCTCTAGTGTAATATTGTAAATAGTCTAGTGGCACATCGTGCACGTGTGGTTAGGTCGTACCGTACTTATTATACTATTGTGCTTATTATGCTACCAGCTGGTCACATATTAGGCTAGTATTTTAAATTCACTTGTGCATTGATTGTCTTGTGCATTGTTCTAGTTATTGTTCCATTGTTCATTGACAGGTTAGTCCATTTTATTGTTATTGCATTACAGTCTTACACAGTACATATTCATTCCTAGGGTTGTACTTTGTTCCTTTCCTGATTGGAACCGATGCAGGTGAGATAAACGAGATGATGTTCACCAGCTACTACAGTCCCGCTGTGGATGGAGTCCGAGAAGACCTAGCTAAGGACCCGGAGCCTGCTACTGATGTTGAGGCATAGTACCAGAGAGTTGTATAGTTTGCTTTTCTAGTGTTGATTATGTATGTTGTGTTGTGTAGCTTGGATGATTGTATGAATAAGCTAGGGTGACATTTTACTTTTTACCGGATTTGTTTTCGGATATCCTTTGTAAAAGTGTACACCTCAAAGTATAGCGGTATGTGATGTTGTGGTGATTGTTCTGGGCGTGATTATAGATTACTGTGATGAGATTGATCGAGTATTCTTTGGATGACAATTGAGGTGTAGACAGCTTAGTATCGCTACATTCGCAATGCTGACTGGGCGTGTTCGACTCGTATCCAGGTATCTGGGAACGGGTTGTGACATATTTTTAGTGGTGGCCCATGCAGGTCATTCCTAATAGTACTTAGGCATTAGAGTACTATCGGAGATCCTGCTAGAATAGGAAACTCATCACAACATAGAACCGTTTGGGGATTTATTTACTATTTTTACATTTACTTTGAATTTATTTTCTAGCACGTCTCTTATGGACACTTATGTTCTCTTTCCTTCATTTCAGAAATGGAGTAATGTGATGTTATGAACTATCCCTAAATGGAACGGTCCTCCCTCTCTACGGGTGAGTGGAACGGTCCTCCCTTGGACTGACATTTGCTTTTACAATAAGAAGACCTTTTATACAGGTGAGTGGAACGGTCCTCCCTCCCTATGCTGTCATGCCTAATAAAATGGAGTAATGTGATGTTATGAATTGTCCCTAAATGTCCTATATTTTAGTTACTGGATAATAGAGATGCTTGTATTGCCTAATATTGAAATGAACAACACATGAACATTGAACTGCTGAATGAATCACACTTGAACCGCTAATGTGACTTGATGTCTGAGAATGAATTAATAAAGTCCTGTATGCTTAATGCTGCTGAAATAAATAAAATCACTTGAATATTGAGATGTTGCGTGAATGATATATGAGAAATGAACTGGCTATGCTATTGACTCAATGAACTGAACAAAATACTTGAATCATGTACCTTCTGTGTAACTGTTGCCAAGATATGAAATGCTGCCTGTTTTCTTATAAGCAATGAAATGAATAATATTGTCCCTTTGAGATGAATGAGATGCCTATATATTTCTTGAGATTTGAATGATGTGATAATGTGCATAAGAATGAATTGATGCGAAGGTATGATGAGGCTTGGGATCGCTGAGATCACCAAGTAAAATGTTGGTAATGTTAAAAATGAATAAGTCGTTGAACATGACTTGGATGAGATGAAATGATGCACTGTTGCCTTTACTTTCTTTTATTATTTTACCATGCGTTTATGTGCACGATCGAGTCGGACACGCATTCGCATGGTCATGGACAACTTGTGCACAAGGTTTGGTGATATATTTTCTCGGACGGTACCCCGGGACGTTAGGGGGACCGATCCGGCCCAGGAGGAAACATTGGCGTGCTAGTGGGAGCACGGGTCTTGCGACGCATCCTTAGAGGCTAGCTACCTACTTTGGAGTCAGCGTATTACCTTGAAGTCCTATATGGCAAAAGTTCGTATGGTTTAACAACACCAGTGACCATGTAGTCAGGATGCACGCTAATGAATGTTTTGTGCATGCAGAGTAAGTATATCTGCTAACCTGTATTTGATGCAGGTACGAGGAGTCGGCTATTGGTAAGAAATCACTTAAATGTGATATATTCAATATATATGTTTGTTCAACTTGCCTGCTTAACATGCTAAACATAATGTTGCTGTAACGTTGCCTTTCAAATAAGAACCTTCTTAACATGTTAAATTTAATATGCCAACATGTTGCCTTGCTATAAAACTGCTTAACCATAACATACATGCTAAATGATGCTTTCTATGAGTATTGTCATAACATGCCTAAGATGTTAATGCTAACGATGCATCAATGATGCCTTTTCATGATAACACCAAGTATGCTACAATGATGCCTTCACATAAACACTGCTAAGAACAAGTTTACATGCTTCACTATGAATATTGTCCATGAACTGTAAACTGATGCTAGGCCCCAAGTAGAAAGATTACTCTAATGAATGCTTGCTAAAATTGACCACTTAGTGTTGGTTTAGGCGAGTGGACTAGTTCTGCTCGCCAGTACATAGATGATGTACTGACCCGCGTTGTGGACACTCTTTTTAGGTGCTCGTGCTTTGGAAATTCTGTACACAAAGATTTGTTGGGCATACAGAAACTCTCCTTGCAAAAGATGATATCTTCTGTTTATAAAGGGCATAATGTATGAAACATTGTAATAAGTTGTACCAGTAAGTTATAAGCCAAGTTGGTATATCGAGTTGTAATCCAATGTATCAAAGTATCAAATGTAAGCTTTATGGCAATTGTTCAGTTGTCTATCAATGTAAAGTGAGATGTGTTGTAAACTTTGCATTCTATTGCAAGTCTTGTACTCTATTTCAATTATCAATAAAGACAACTTATTTCTACATATTTTTGTGTTACTTCAATTTATCTGCTTATTTCTGCTGCTACAATTCAACTAATGTGTTCTATTCAATGAGTAATAACGTCCTCATTATCTCCAATTTGTCTGCTTCTGTCGCTGCGATGTGTTCATATTTGGAGATTATCAATTATTTACCGTCTTTACCTTGTACAAGTGCAATACCAAACTTGTACGACATCATGCCCAAGCGAGGATGATCGATTCCAAGATTTAAATGCAAGAACAAATGACTAATTGGAATCGGGGCGTGACATTTTCATCTCTAAAAGTTTCATGTTTAATGGTTGCGAAATTCATGTTACAGTAGGATCGATTTTAGTCCCGTTGTGAAGGATTTATAAGATATTGATGGAAATTTTCTAAACTAAATTTTATGTAGGTTAATATATAGAAAATATATTTTAAAAGTATTTTTCCATGATTTTATCAACTCAAATCTGATCGGGAAAAACAGGGGTCAAAATTAGCTTTTTCGGGTAATCTGCCAACCTAGAATGTCCAAAAATAGTAGAATAATTTAACCCTTGTATTCATGATTAATTTATGATAAATAATGTATAATTCTGTTTAAAAATATTATTTAGTGTATTTAAGCCATTTTGGGTAATTGGCAATGTCCCGGACAAGTTTCGGGTAGACTAGCTAACATTGAAGTCAACTAGCCATATATTTCTTTAGAATTTTTAAATATGGAATTTCAGAGTTAATTCTGTATAAAATATTTTAAATATTATTTTTATGAATTTTTAGATGATTTTTATGTGTGCTATTGAAGTAGGGGCATAACCGACAAATTGGAACTCAAAAACCCTAAAGCCGTGTTCCGATGTCTCACGGGACATGTATTGTGGTGTACGAATCTAAATAGTTCCACGAGAGATTTGAATATAGTTAATGTGGTTTAAAACATTAATTTAGATAATTAAGTCATATTATAAGTTTATGATTAATTACTTAAACTAGTTAAATAATTATTTAGGAGCGTTGAATTTCGGAGGCGTGGACACGGGAGCGACATTTCATCTTCACACTACGGAATTAGGCAAGTGCACCTTGCTATTGTTCAGTTCTTGTTCTATTTTGTCCTTTATTTCTTGTTATTGCATTTATTGTATTGGACCTTAGGAGTTATATCAATATAGGCTTCCGAATTACATTCGGGTGCATTCAACTGATGAGTTGTCTAGTATTGATATATAGAGCTTGCATGAAATTTATGGTTTTATTCCCATAAAGACCTGTAGGGTACGACACGTGATTGACACATATATTATCTTGATACCTAAGCCTGATTACCTGAGATACCGAATTTCCTGATACCTGTAGGCTAAGATTGGTGGTTGTCATTTTATCTTTCTTTTAGATGTGTCATAGGATTCCTGTCTAGATAGAGGTCAGAACAGTAAGTTGTGGTTGCAACTTATTGGTTCCTGAGAGTTTAGGACGATTACTACTTGCGCGGGCCATGCTGTGCACATACAAATATATATATATATATATATATATATATATATATATATATATATATATATATATATATATATATATATTCGGAGAGGGGCCCTATTTCCTGAGTTACAGCCTCTCTTAGTTACCGTTGAGATTCCGACACAGTGCTACGGCTATATATACGCCAGACTCGGATGTCTTTTACTTTAGAGATGTCTGTGCTTACGAACGTTATCCTCAAAGCGTCACGTCAGTTTGGTTTAGTCACCCCAAGATATTTTTTATTTACTGCACTTTAGCTTGTATATTATATGCCTTGCTATGTCCCCTGAGGACCCGGTTATTCCCCAGATTTAGCTGACGAGGTCTTTCCTAAGGAGTACGAGCCAGGAGTCTATTCTTCTGTTGCACCAACTGTGGAAGACGAGGTTGATCCGAAGTAGTTCTTTGTGGATTGCTATTTTACTTTATTTTAGTTTATGTCAGAGCTGAGGACTTGTAGTGGCTACTTTTATATTTTTATCTGAGACTTGTATTGATCATTTATTTGGCTGAGACTTGTATCCTTGGGTTTTCCATGTGACTTTTATATTTCTATTTGACAATATCCTAGTTCTTTAATTCAACATGATATGCTTTCTTATTTTGTGATTCTTGTTCTGTGGATGAGTATAGTTTCTATGCCTACCATGTGATTATTTTACAGCTTAAGATACTTTCCATTGGTCCATTAAATTTGGTATACCTATGAAATGTGTCTGCTGGCATGCCACGTGTTCTAGTCCTTATGGATTTTGGTACTGGGCATGACATATTTTTGTGGTGGTCCACGTTGTAGTGTCCTGTTCCTACATCGTGTCCCGTTTTCATCCACGGTGTGCGCGAGAAAGGAACACTGTCGCTACCGATTCAGTCGGGATCGGTTGAATCGGTCGAACTGGAACAATTGAATTAAGTTTATTTTCTCATTATGGAAAGGCTTCTTCGGAATTAAGTCCCAAATTCAGTGAGTTGCACCTCGAGGATTGGCTCTGCGGCTGAGTCAAGAGAGACCACTTGTTGCTCTGCTTTTCATGTCGCACTTGCTTTGGCTTTGGCTTTGGTTTTCGTGAATGTTTTCGTTGGTTTTCATGGTTTACGTTTTCGAACTTCGCAATCGTATCGAACTCCTTGAATAATGCAGTGTTCTAATCAGTTGCTTATACGATTGCAGGTGATCGCGTAGGCGACATCTAAGCGCAGCCAACTAGTCCCTCACCTGAAGCAAATACTAAGGTGAGTGACTGACCTCCTTCGTCTCGACCCTCTGTTTCAAAATCAATCATGAAACACAAAGACAATGCTTGTCATCATAGTATAGAATTAATGAATTGTGTCATGATTCTTCATGAAACACTTGCCAAAGACAATTCCGGATAACTGCTTCAATTTAGAATAATTTACTCTGACAATATAAGTTTCACTTCAGAAAGGAAAAAAATAAGGTTCTAGAAAAGAGAGAATTATTTCATGATATACAAAACAAAAACGGTCATTGGACAACTTGTGCACAAGGTGTAGTTTTCTCGAACGGTTATCTAGGCCAAGGAACCGTGTCGGCCCGGGAGGAATGAGTATAGCAAGTGCCAGCAGGACTGGTGCGGGTGATTCAGGAACTTTCGCATAGGGCTCGCTACCCGTCGCGAAAGGGTCGACATCTAACCCATATATAGTCCATGATGGCTTGACATTGCCAGTGACCTTCACACCCTTTCACTGCTTGAAACTAATGCACATGGCATGGGATAAACAAGATAACTGTTCAATGTATACAATTTCATATGCTTGCCTCATAATATGTTAACATACAAATCGATCAGGATGGTTAGAAAGATCACCAAATTGCTGGCTAACATGTTAATAAAACTTCTTGAACCAAATGCAGAGCTTGGGTTTAATTAGCCACTCACCAGTATATGTGATCGTACTGACCCTCGCTCTCTGCAGGTGTTACGAACCAGGAGGAACACGCCAACTAACCAGGCGACGTTTGTGTTTTGAAGCTTCGAACGCGTGTCGAAGATCCCCGCCGCTCAACTTTTGAAGACTCTCTGCAAGTACAATGAACTTGTCTCGGCTTCTCTCTATTCCAGGTGGTTGGAGTACTTTTGTTTGTAATTGAGGGATGTATGTATGATACGGCTATCTCATCAGCACGCCTTTTGTAATCGAGTCATGTTGTAAAGCTCGCGCGGCATAATTGTAATAGAGTCTGTAAATGATGTCTATTATTCATAAAATACAAGTTTCTCTGTCTCAATGTGTTGTTCAATTTGTCTGCGCTCTCCCTCTTAGATGTTGTGTTTCATATTACCTTATGACTATGCCTTATGCGATCGCAACCTAGGTTTGCACGATATCACGCCTAGGGGATGACTATCGATTCTACAGAATCGAGGCGTGACATAATAGTATCAGAGTACGACTTTACGTCCTTGGCCTCCAGTGTCGAGTCTCTAGTCTCGAACCGTTGACCTCGTGTCGATGAGATGAGTTGTTCCATACAGTGAACCTATGACATTTTTTTGAAACTAACGAGAGTTGCTTTTCATTCCGAAAGTTACGGAACGTCAGGCAGAGGGCGAGGCGAGCACTTCCAGCAGCTTGAGTAGCTCCGAAGCCGGGCCTTCCGTCAACCCAGTGGGAGGGATGCCTTTCAGAACCGGGCCTTCTGGCAGTCCTATGGAGTGGATGCTGCATATGCTCGAAATGCAGCAGAGGCAGGCCACAGCTTATCAACAAAAAAACAAAAATCTGCACCTACAGTCCGAGAGGCGACAGGCCCAATTTGAATCCCGGTTCGAAATACAGTTCAAGATGCAGCAAGGACAACTTGACACGTTACGGCAGTTAGTGTAGTCGGTCGTGACCAACGAGAGTTCTGTAAACAATACTGTCGAACCCGTGACCCGACCCAACGAAATCGCACCCGGGGAGCCTTCGTCTCAGCTAGCACCGCCGGAGAATAACACCTTCGACTATACTAACTTCAAGAAGGCATTTTATATTTCCTTCTACGGCACAGAAGACCCTTCCGTCGCGATCGACTGGTTAGACGAGATCGAAGACAACTTCGAGCTCCTCGGCATCGATAAGGCCAAGAAAGTCGCTTGCGCTCAACTTCAATTTCGTTTGAACGCGCACGACTGGTGGGCGGTACAAAAGCAAGTGATCCTCGCGATGACTTCATCATGCCGATCTCCTGGGCTACGTTTCGCAAGGCCTTCGAAGTCGAGTACTTAGCAGCGACGATCCGCCAGGCGAAGAAGAACGAGTTCATGTAGCTGAAACATGGAAACATGACGGTACGCGAGTATGCTGCAGAATTAAATAAGTTGGCTCGATTTGCGGGTGTCTACCTACCGACAGCGGCGAGTCGAGCACGGAGATTCGAAGGCCTGAGGCCTTCCATTTCTGCTCATGTGACGGTGCCCGAGTATCAAACAATGGGCGAGTCACTTAACCATGTCCTCCGTCTCGAGCCTCACTACCCTCCAGTCGCCACAGGCACTGTGCATACCTATAATCACAAGCGTCATGGCAACACAGGAGGTAACAATGCGCATAAGCGTCCAAACCACGACAACGGAGGCGGCAACCAGGGAAGAAACCGGGTAGTCTGCAATCATTGCCACAAGGTGGGGCACATGGCTAATGAATGCCTAATAAAAAGTGGAACATGCTTCGTGTGCGGTCGAGTAGGGCACGTCGCATGCAACTGTGTCACGATCCACACCCGTTTTTTTTAACGGATACGAGACGTGTCCAAGCCAGCCTACGCCGCAGTGTCGGCGGTAGAACGTTGTCACGACCATGAAGATCAAAGTCACAAATAATGCTCATTCACATAATGAATTTAAACTTACAATAATTCCAAGTTTTACATTTGCAGAAAAATATAAACTTGTACAAATATTGGAATGACTACAACACATCTATCTAGCTAGTCTCTAGGCTTTCCGTTTGCATGTACACCCGAACTCCCCATGCTAAGTAAATCCACGGCTAACCTTAAAAATATTAATTTCCATTCAGGAATGGAACGAGCATAATTCACTGAATGCAATTTCAATAAATGAAAATGACTATAAAACAAAGGTTAGACATCAATCATGAGTTTTGAAAATAAACAGTAAAGACGGAAAATCAGTAGCAAATAAATAAACAAAATACTTTCCCAATCGTAGAAGTACCTTTGATATGTGATCGGTCTCGGAACAATTACACAACACTGTCTACACTGTCTAAAGTTACACTGTCTACACTGTCTAAAGTTACACTGTCTACACTGTCTAAAGCTACACTGTCTACATCAAATAATGCAATAAAGAAACATGGTCTACTTTGCAGTAATAAAATCACTGTTTACACTGTCTAATTGCAATAATAAATCACTGTCTACTTTGCAATAATAAATCACTGTCTACACTGTCTACTTTGCAATAATAAATCACTGTCTACACTGTTTAAGGTCAGATCACACATCGTTGGTACTTCACATTTCCGACTCAACAATTTATAATAGAATATAAAAATCACATAATCAATGGCCAATCAATGAAATATAGTAAAGATCAATATCGAAATGCAGACAATAAACTGTACTCGCCTGATGTCCTGAGCAATAGATGAGTATCGGTGTCTGAAACTGTTTTGCAAGGACCTAATAATAAGTCATAAAAGGTTACTAAATATTCTAATGACAAATATATGTATTAAAATGTTTTTTTAGAATATTTCTAGGTCTTTCTAAGTCAACTAAAGTCTTCTACGGTCAATTATAGCCTTCCGGAGTCAAAATAGTCAACTTTAACAAAAAGTCAACTCTGGTCAAATGGTCAACTAAGGTCATTTCTGGTCAATCATGGTCATATGGTCAACTCTGATCAAACTTAAGTCAAACCTAACTCACAAAGTCAACTTTTAACTTAAAAGTCAACTATGACTTAAAAGTCAACTTAACAAGGTAAAATAGCTACTTACAAGCTTCTAAGAGTCCGTTACCCACCTCGTAACCACTCAATAAATACATAAATAAATAATACATATTACTTACATATAATATAAACATTTAGAAGTAATTTACATATATATATAAATAACTATATATCCAAAACCAAGTTCAAAATTCCAACAAGTCAACTACAACTTCCCCTTTATCAATTTCCCATAGGTAAATAAATAAGTAGAAGTTTATAGCTAAAATATATACATATATACATATATTTACATATATAAACATATATAAACTCAACACAATACCTCACATACGTATACACACTCTCACATGTTCGCCCACACACTTGCACATGTATATTTACATACGCATACCCGTGTCCCCTCGGCTTCTCCACTCCGACACACTCCTCCAAAAGGTTCCAAATAATTTGTACAGCAAGTATACACATATACCTTGCACCTCCAACTCATAAACTACTCACACAAGTCATAATATGGACACAACAACCCCCACAAGTCGCCAATTCCAGATTTTTACCGAATCAGTCCGCACGTCCCCTTGAGCCCAAAAACACATCAAAATTCACAGAAAATGCAATTAAAATATAAACTTAGTAATCTAATATCATACCATTTCAATCGCTCGCGACTGTTTTGGATTTGGAGCCCCGTACAAACCCCGGTCAATTTGTCGAACGCGTGGCGTGCGTATCGGTGCAATTTCGGATACGCATGCGATACGCATACCAAACGAATTCGAAATCATCCCGAAACGTACATACATGTTCTGAATCATGGTAGGGTCTAGAAAAATCTATTCCCAAGTCATTTGGATTCCTAGTTTAGGTTTTGGCCTTCAAAGTCAACTTTTTGACATTGATACACATGTTGGAAGGGATGAACTCAACAAATAATCACCATGGGTCATCCTATTGATCATGGGGTCTCAAATATCATTCTAGAATACTGAAATTAAGAGGAAACTACAATAGGTTCAGTTTTGAACTTACTTGAGAATTTATCTCCAAAATAAAGATCAAAAGCCTTCACAAAACTATCTCCTTTTTGCTCCAATGTCCTTCTTCAACCTTGGTGCTTCTTTCTATGGAGTTCTAATGGAGTTGGGGGCTGTTTTAATGGTGGAGAAATAGGTGGAAAGAGGTGCTAGGGTTTGCTATCAGATGGGAAGAAGAGAAACCCTAGAATATATATATATATATATATATATATATATATATATATATATATATATATATATATATATATATATATATATATATATTTTATATATATATATATATATATATATATATATATATATATAATATAGAGAGGGGAAGGGGCGGCCAGATCTGGGCTGTTTTGACGGGTATTGGAGCATGGCTCCTTGACATAATTTGAGGAACTAGGTTTGGGTCTTAGTTGGTGAAGGGGCCACATGAGTTTGGGTTTGTTTAGTACTAGTTTCGACTCAACCCTCTCACCGATTCACCTAATTCAATCAATTAATCAAACTAGGTTTTGATCAAAAATAAAAATATTTCTACAATGTCAAATTGATCAAATTGGTCCTCTAAACTAACTAAGGGCATCAAAATACAATTATCACACATTTTTAATAATTATAAAATATGCCTATTTACAAATGGACCAAAATACCCCTATATTGAAGATGTGGGAGTGACAAGTCTACCCTCCTTAGAAAATTTTTGTCCTCGAAATTCTAATTCACAACTATTCCTTACGATTCAAAAGAAAATCTACCATTACCTAAATCTCCTTAAATTTAATTCCTCAAAAATAGTTTATATCCTTCTCATTGGCCATTTTGGCAACTACAAAAATCTCGAGGACTTGTACCCACCTTTGGTCACACTACTCCTTCAAATCTCATGTCGCTAAAACTTTATATTCACTACTAAAATATGCTATATTAGCGACGTGTTTTAGCGACGTAAGAAAATAACGTCGCTATATATGTAATATAGCGACTCCCGTCATGTGACGTCGCAAATCGTCGCTAACTAGCGACGTTCAGCGACATTACATAAATTACGTCGCAGAACAGCGACGTTCAGCGGCAGAGTATTAATATATGTCGCCATATAATAAAATTTTGCGACGTTTAGCGACGTCTTTAGTTGACGTCGCTAAATGTTTTACTTAGGGCACGCTGTTTCCTTTTCCCCCTCACTCAAAAATTTCCAAAATTTTCAGAATCCCTCCCCCCCCCCCCCGCGACTCTCCCCCCCCCCGGCGACTCTCTCCCCCCCCCGCGACTCTCCCCCCCGACGACTCTCTCCCCCCGCCCCCGGCGACTCGCTCCCCCCGCCCCCGGCGACTCCCTCCCGCTCCGACGAGCTCCTCCTCCCCCAATCCGAGATCCTCCTCCTCTCCCTAGCTCCTCCTCCTCCTCCTCCTCCTCACACACACACACACGGACACACACACACAGACACACACACACACGGACACACACACACACACACACAGACACACACACACACACAGACACACACACACTGACACAGATTTTATCATATTCTTCTTGTGCTCTTTTTCATATTATTATTCATGTGTTATTTATATGTTGTATCTCTTTACATGTATATATATTTATATATATATTTGTGTGTGGTTGTATATTTATTTGGGGTTATGGTTGTGGGAATGTTGAGAGGTTTTGATTGTTGTGTAGTTGTTGTTCTTGTTGTTGTTGTTGTTGTTGTGTGGGAAGTAGGATGGAAATCAATGAAAGGATGAGGAAATGATGGAGATTGAAGGAGGATAGAAGTGTGCTTATGGGGAGGGGGTTTTGGACAGCAACCAGCAGCCTGGGCTGCTGTTTTCAGCAGTTTTGGGGGGGGGGGGGGAACAACAGCTATATGCTGCTGAAATTTGCAGCAGTGTGCCCCCCACTTGACATTAGTTAGCCTACTTATTAGCCCATCCTTTTAGCCTATCTTTTAGCCATTAGTTAGCCTACTTATTAGCCTTTAGTTGGACACACACACACAGACACACACACACAGACACACACAGACACACACACACATGTCACCTATATATATATACCTACATGTTATATATATGTGGTTATATATAGATATATATGTGTGTGTGTCTCTTGGTATAATATTCATGTTGTAGTGTTGTGGTTATATTGTAGTGTGGTGATAGTATGGGAATTGATAAATGGAATGGATGTAAGGATGATAGGAAGGATTAGTGGACCTATAATCCTATTTATATGTGTCCTATATATGCCTATATGTGTGTGTGTGTGTTAGCCTATATGTAAGCCTAGGTGAGAGCTTATGAGTGTGGTATCATGGGTGATATATGTGAGTGAGTGTGTAAGTGAGTTGTGTGGATGAGTGTGAGGTTAAATGTGTTAGATATAGGTTAGCATCTTAGGCCATATCCTAGTTAGATATGTAGTTGTTAGTATCCTAGAGTGTTAGAGCCTTGGTTTGGGATACCAAGTTGGGGTTAGAAATAGGATACTAGTTAGCTATTGGTATGTGTAGATATATATTAGATAGATAGTTGGATGGATAGGTGGATAGATGGATGGGGAGTAGAAGGGGAGCTGCTGCCCCCATTCCAGCAACAGCAGCAGCAAGAACAGCTGTTGTAGCAGCAGTTTACATCAGCAGTAGCACCCCCATGGCCCCCCACTTGTAGTGATTAGCACTAATGGGGGCAGGAGAGGTAATTATAGGAGTAATTAGATCTAGATCTAATTAGCACTTGGCTACAAGGCATATTCCAAGAATATTCTAGAGAATATTCCAAGTCTATTCTAAGGAATATAGCGACTCCTATCGTTTGAAATAACCACATCTTGGCTATTTGTTAAATAGATCGACCTTGAGCTCCCATGTTTAGTCGTGCCTTCAACATCATGTTCAAATGAAGGTGACAAGCAGCTGACTATGAAAAAATATGCCGTCTTGAGCTTCATAAAGAAATGCAAGATTACAAGCTCCTATGTAGTAATCTTGCATTTCTTTATGAAGCTCAATACGACATATTTTTCTATAGTCAGCTGCTTGTCACCTTCATTTGAACATGATGTTGAAGGCACGACTGAACATGGGAGCTCAGGGTCGATCTATTTAACAAATAGCCAAGATGTGGTTATTTCACAGAAGCCATAAATTACCGAGAAAATAGGAAACATCTCGTACTCCTCCCGTGAAATCGTTACCGGGAAAATAGGAAACACTTAGCAAACACTTAGACGTTAGCAAACATTGTTAATTGGTGTGTTCATCTTTGCAGAATTATTTCCAAATGGAGCTGAATTACTACTTGCAGAATCGTTCATGGATGTACAATCGTCGTCCTGAAGATATGTGTGGTGTGCGGGATGAATACATAGCGGGAGTAGAGCAGTTCCTGCAGTTTGCTAAGGCGTTCCCTCAGTACATAGACGGCACCAAAATTAAGTGTCCGTGTGTGAAATGTCATAACGTGAAATATTATCCAGAAGTGGAAGTGACATATCATTTGTACTCGAGGGGTTTCACGCCTAATTACTATCAGTGGACCGCACACGGAGAACTTGTGTCGTTAGCATCAGAGCCGGAGCCTTATGTTGAGCCGTATATGCATGCGGGACCTAATTTTATTTCAGATAATCATGCATACGACGACGGGTGCGTGAACATGGTTTTCGACGCTGCTGGGCCCAGTTTTGTTCCTGATGCAGCTAAGGAGGCACCGAATGTCGACGCTGCAAAGTTCATGGAGTTGCTGGAGAATGCAAGGACTCCATTGTATCCTGGTTGTGAGGATCATTCACCGTTGGAGGTGGTTACAAGACTTTTGAGCATTAAGTCAGATTTTAACATGTCGCAAGAATGCTACAACCGAGTGCTGGAGTTGATTATAGAGATCTTGCCGGCGGGTGCTAAGTTACCTAAAGACTTCTACCGGTCTAAGAGGATGGTGAGATCGCTCTGGATGGGATACGAGAAAATCGATTCTTGTCGTAATGGGTGCATGCTGTACTACAAAGACGATAAGGACGCAGATGTGTGCAGATTTTGTGGTGCTGATCGCTATAAGCCAACTAGTACAGGAAGGTCTACCGGTGCAAGAAGACCGACCGATTCAATGCACTACCTGCCTTTAACGCCGCGGTTGCAAAGATTATTTATGGTGAAAGAGACGGCCGAAAATATGAGTTGGCACATGCGAGAACAGATTGAAGGAGTGTTGGATCACCCATCCGATGGAGAAGCGTGGAAGCACTTTGATCGAGTGTATCCTGATTTTGCTTCAGATCCACGTAATGTCAGGTTGGGGCTATGTTCTGACGGTTTTACTCCTTTTGGTCTTTCGGGATCCCAATATTCGTGCTGGCCTGTGATTGTCACTCCGTATAACCTACCGCCTTGGATGTGCATGAAGACCGAGTACATGTTTCTAACCGTTATAATTCCTGGTCCGAACAATCCCAAGAGGAACATTGATGTGTACTTACAGCCTTTGATAGATGAGTTGAATCAGTTATGGGAAGTAGGCGCTAACACGTACGATGTTTCCAGGAAGCAGAATTTTTAGATGAAGGCAACCCTTATGTGGACCATCAATGACTTTCCGGCATATGGAATGTTATCTGGATGGAGCACTCATGGACGTCTCTCATGTCCGATTTGCATGGACTGTACTAAGGCTTTTCGCTTGAAACACGGAGGAAAACCGTGCTTCTTTGATTGTCATCGACAATTTCTGCCAAAAGATCATCCGTTCAGAAGGAACATGAATGCATTCTGTGCCGGCATTGTAGAGAAGGGTGATCCACCGCCAAGGTGGTGCGGAGCCGCGATATGGGAGGAGGTTAGAGATTTTCTAAGTGCTATCGAAGATCCTACAACTGGGTACAAGTGCGATGGATTTGGTAGAGATCATAACTGGACAAAGAGGAGCATATTCTGGGATCTGCCATATTGGAGTACCAATCTGATCAGACATAATCTTGATGTCATGCATATTGAGAAGAATGTGTTTGATAACATAATTAATACTGTGATGGACGTAAAGGGAAAAACGAAAGACAATCCCAAGGCCAGGTTGGACTTAGCAGAAATATGCAAACGCCCTGCGTTGCATTTGATAGAACAGAATGGAAAACAGTTCCTGCCGAAGTCAATCTTCTCACTGGACAAGGAGGATAAAGTGAGACTTTGTCGGTGGATCCAGGGCCTAAAATTTCCAGACCGATCCAAGGTTGGATCACGCCAGAGCAGTGGACTGCGATGAAGGCTAGATTCGACGAGGACGGGTACCGGGAGCGGTCTGAGAAGGCCAAGATGGCACGGTCGAGCGCCGGTAAGTGGTGTGGTGGCTCCATTCCTATGACGGAGCATTTTCGTCGTCTGGTACGTTTCCTATGACGGACATCATTTTATATATAGTTGGAAAGAATGTTTAATACTAATAATAGATAAATATATATTTTAACAGGTAAAAAAGGGTGAGGACCCCAATATGGTGACCGTCTTCCTGGTCACCCATCGGAGGGCTGGGGAGTTCATTGACGAGAGGGCGACGCAGGCATATGTACGTTCTATCCTTTATATTAATTTACTATAACTTAGAAAACAGGAAAATAGATATCAATATAGACTTTAGCAAACACTTAGACGTTAGCAAACATTATTCTAGGCCAAGTTTCTTCGGCTACAAGAGGAGGCGGCTGCTGCTGCTGCTGCTGCTGCTGCTAGTGCGCCAGCAGAGGGAGGGCCTGGTACTTCTTTCCAGCCGCCTACAGCTCCATCGCCGGACGACCTCTGGATGACCGCCGTTGGTGGTCTTCAGAAGGGTACGTACTATGGTACGGGATCCTACGGCGCCTATTTGGCTTCAGAGTCATCCCGGGCCCCCTCTGTCAGTGCGCAGTCTCCAGCTTCGCAGGCGTCATCACAGGCGCATGATATTGCTCGTCAGCTCCAGGAGCTGCGTCGCGAGTTGCAGCAGCAGATTTCTGAGGCAGCTGGGGCAGAGCGACGATCCGACGATCCGACGATCACCGGACGATTTGATGCGATCGAGCGCAGTATGCAGGAGATGATGAGTCTGCAGTAGGCTACAGCTGCTAACTTGCACACGCTCACCGAGTCTACGCAGCGCACAGAGCGTAGACAGGTCGAGCTGGAGGGGACGCAGATCGCCATGTCTGCCACACTTAATCAGGTACAGACTTCGCTTGAGGATAGTAGTCGGAGGATGGTGAGTGCCCTGGCTGTGCATGCTGAGCGACTGCGAGAGATAGAGCAGCGTCCTCCCGGTCCATCGATGGCGCCGACTCCAGACGTTTCACTGCCTCCGGACGTTGCACAGCTCACACAGGAGCAGTACGACATCATTTTATCCCAGATGCGCAGCCGGGGTCCTTTGTGATGTCTTTTTTATTATTTGTTGTTGATACACTTGTTTCTCTGTTTGTGAGACTCTTATTTGTGGTTGACTTGTATTGGTTGAGATACTTCTTTCTCTGCTTGCGAGACTTTTATTAGTTGTATTGGGTGATGATATTGCTCCATCGTCTTTTATTGGTTGTATTGCTTGTTAGACTTTTATTGTTTGTAGACTTTTATTGATTGTAAACTTTTATTGGTTGTAGACTTATTTTGCCATTTATCTGCGACGGGGATGACGAATATACCTACGCTGGGTTATAAGCGATGATCTGATATACAAAGGAGGTGCTGCCCAAATTTTTAAAAAATATAATGTGTATTTTTGTGATGATGTGTGTCTGTGTTTACAGTGAATGTTAAATACAGTGTTCGGAACCATCGACAGTTTCGATTACTGTTGTATGTTTTATCTTGGATAGAAAGAGCAACAGTTCAGGGTGTACTTCTGAGAGCTTCATTTTCACGGCCTTCACTTTCTCGGGACGTCGTAAAGGATCCCGAGAAGGTGAAGGACGTGAAGAGGAAGCTCTGAGAAGTGCACCCTGAACTGTTGCTCTTTCTATCCAAGATAAAATATAGAACAGTAAGCGAAACTGTCGATGGTTCGAACACTGCACTTCACACACACTGTAAACACAGACACACAGCATAACAAAAATAGCAATTATTTTTTTTATAATTTTTTTTATACAGTCTGCGACGTATAGCGACGTTCTGCGACGTCTAGCGACGGAGAGTGAACGTCGCTATACGTCGCTAACTTGCGACGTGATGTCGCTATACGTCGCTAAAGTGCTGACGTGGGATATCATCATATCTTTGTCGCTAGACGTCGCTAAAGTGCGGACGTCGATAACTTTGTCGCTAGACGTCGCTAACGTGCTGACGTGGCTGACATGCCATGTCATCATATCTAAAGTTCAATGCGTCGCTAAGTTGTCGCCCTACGTCGCCAATCTGGCGACATACTCTATAGTCGCTAGACGTCGCTAATTTTGCGACGTCTAGCGACAAGTTAGCTTACGTCGCAAATAGCGATGAACTGCGACGAATTGGTCATCTGCGACAAGCCATTACGCGACGTCAAATTTTCGTCGCTAAATCCGTCGCAGTTTATGTTTAGCGACGGATTTTCCTCATTTAGCGACGTATTCTAACGTCGCTAATATGGGGTATTTTAGTAGTGATTCTACCAACTATTTGCTAAAATTTCTGCAAATAGATATCTACTGCCTTTGGTCTCTATAATCCTCTTCTTTCTATCAATCAACCCAAAAATCCGACATGCAACAAATTTACACAAGTAGCTAAGAAATATTGCTAAATTCTAATAAGCGTGATCATTCGTCACTCTACAATAGGAAGGACAGGAAGATAAGAAAGATAATCGAGAGCGAGTGTGAAGTTTCCAGAGCGCTAAAGAGTATCTAATGATATAGATAGAAAGAAAGTTTATGAGCCATTGACTTATTTGCTAGAGGGGGCTACTCTAGTCCAGTCACTTGCTAAGTCAAAAAACCCTTCGTTTCTTAGAGGGTCTTGCAACCCGTGCAATATCGAAGTTCCGTTCTCGAAATTCTGAACAGGTTCCATAATAGAACGAAATTGGAGAAATCAAGATTGTGATTTTTTTTCGTGGTTATTTAAACACGTAAGCAAGGGTTATAAATGCAATACAAGATCGTATCGCGACTTCTAGGTAGATGGAAATAATGGTTATGAATGATGTCACATTCTAAGAGATGGAGGCTACATAATCGGTATAGGGACCTATCTCAAATAGTTCGATTTTATAGTCCAAATATGGTGGTATGTATGGATGGGTTTTACTGGGTCTTAATGGGTTCATGATTGGACATTTATCATTGGTTGGATGAACCTTGGACTTCAATCTACATGGACTGGACAAGTTCCATATGATAAAACTATTTCTACTAGGTTAGGGTAACCTAGAATAGGTTTCTACCCAAGGGGTTGGGCTAGTTGCCCGTCGGGTTAGTTAGCTAGGTTCTTTAAGGCCCAAAATGCGTCTTCCGTGTCTTTTGTGTTTAAGTAGCACGAGAAGACACAATTGAGTGGCACACTGGTGACATGTGCATAGTGGCTTCGAGTACATCACCACCATATATTGGGTCGAAAGGTTCGAGTCAAAGTTGAGACTCTAGTGGAAGTCGGAAAGTATACCAGTACTATGGTAAGGATTATAGCTAGTCCTTTTGTCCTGAAAGTCATACCATAAAAATAGAGTACAAGGGGACGTGTTTGAGTGGAACATAATATACCTAGGTAAAGGTGGACTCGTCTAGATCTTGCATATGAAATTTGTGGGAAGGTAACCGCTGGTCTCGTGCTCCGAATATTAATGACACGGCCGAGGACACAGAATGATCTAAATGGAAAGTGGGAGTCCATGAGGCACTAATTATCACCCTCATGTAAATTATTCTAATCAATCGGCGATCCTCGTATATCCCAAAATTTTTAGAAGGCTTACAGTCTACCCACCTTAGAAGCTAGGACATAATTTTAGGAATAATAAGGTTAGAAGAATTCCAAAGTTCGGGTATTGTACCTTGATTCTTGTTAATAAAGAATAAGGTACGGCGTAACGGGGTACGGTAGTTATAAGTCGAGTCAAGGATCATTCCTCACTAAATGGAAAACGAGTGTGTACAATGACACCTGGTCGACAAAATAGAATGACCTACTCGTCCCCAGTATTCAAGAGTTATCGACGGGATAATCAACTCTAAGGCACATTATACGAAAAAAATTCTAACAACTGAGTCGTGAATTTCTGTTGGGGTCAAAACTGCCATACTATTGTCACAAGGGTCTAGGGGTATGGGCTTAAGGGTTGCTAGTTACATCAAGCTCAAAGCAAATAATTAGGGACTCACAACAATTAGTTTCTTGAGAAGAGATAGTCTTCTAGGTTGGCATTTGACTAAAGGTAAAACCCTAATCATTCTCAAATTCAGATGGATAGAATGTCTCAATAGTAGTTTGAGGGTCGAGAGGAGAACGAGTAACCCAATCACATGACTGGCCGATGGTATCTATACTTATGTATACAACTACCGTAGCCATGGGGATACTCCGAATCTATCTACCAATTACGAGCTTTCATCTTTCCAAATTAGTGAAAGACAAAAACAATAAAGAGTCTAAGAAGGATGTCATCGAATGTAATCACGTGATTCAAAGGCGAATGTATAATTCAAGAGGAATTGTCAAGGCAGTCGCGGATGAGATCATAGATACCTCAATATCTTAATCCACGTGGGATAATCAAAGAGGGAGCGAACTGAGTGCACTAAGTTTGATCAGACCGTAGTACATCGACTCTGATTAAACAATATGTTAGCAGACATCCCCACTAAATATATGTCTTGAATCAAGTTCGAGAACAGAGTGAGCTTGCAAAACTAGGCTGTAATAGCAGTATTGGTCAAGGTAGTCAAAATGCAAGTATGCGAGATTTTTGAAAGGAGACAGAAGTAGTTCGAGTTCTGTGAGAATCAAACCTTACCCGGTGTTCTTGCTTATACCGTCATCCTACTATCTTTTTATCCAAGGTCGTGGTCGACTAATGGGTTATGGACCTCAAAATTCTATATTCTAGGTAAACTTATTAGCGTCAATCAATATCCCCGTCAATAGGTCACAAGGACCACGGAATGCTAGATCGGGAGACGTGCTACCCAACTTACAAAACTTCTACTAATATTGGCTTCGGGTCTTATGGGACATACACGGCATTGTCCTATCCTCCATAGTATCATAAACGTGTAATCATGTCTGAAGTCATTTTACCGAGGATTATGCCCTGCCCGTATAACCGGGCGGTAGTAAACTCTTGGTTTCGTAAAACATGATACATGATCAAACACTTCTTAACTCTATCCAATAATGACTCAAGGGTAACTACGATCAAAAGGTGACCACTAGCCATAGTTTTAGCAATATTCTATAACCTATATTTACTTAAACTAATTTCAACTCTAGGGGCCGTTCCTCGCCAGTGCGCTGCTGGCTGCAGTGAATCCATAGTCTCCATAATTCAAATAAATGGCGACAGTGCACTGCTGTCCTGCCATTATGAGTTAACTAACATTCCTTTAACTTTATCTGTAAAAATTTATGAGTTCCTAGATATTCAAACATGTTGACTAGGAAATAAAGCGTAAGTACTATCAGTCACAACCCTTAAAATAAAAGGTGAACATGGAGGGAAATAACTGAAGACAAAGAAATACAAACATCCTAGTATCTATTTCATATGTATTCAAATCATGGAGAAAAAACTTGAATCGAAACTAACTCGAGGTTCGTATATGGGTAACATAATCAAAATTTTATAAAATGAAAAATTCTTAGAAAAAAATAGGAACTAAATATGCAACTTGGACTAAAATGTGAGGATGATATCTAAAAAGGCAAGGAGAAGGAATTGAATAATTCATCTAGGTTGGATCATTAATTCTAGGAAGCTCTGCCTCACCAAGTGAATAATCGATCCACATTGGATAATATCGCCATACCAAGAGGTAATAGTGTACCTATGGGGATCTGACAAACTATTAACATTAATAACTCCTCATCTAAATTGCATGGCCTAGACTACCCATCGGTCAATTTGTGTAAGGGACTCCTAGTCCTAGTCATTCTCTTAAATTAAATTAATCCTTGTTCGTGAATGAGCATGTTCTAGTCGCAGGCTCGCAACAGTACGACTAACTTAAGTACTATCGCGAGTTCGTATGATTTGCGAAAACAGACCTGCATGGGCCACCACAAAAACTTGTCATGACCCGCACCCATTTTTTTTAACGGATACGAGATGTGTCCAAGCCAGCCTACGCCGCAGTGTCGGCGGTAGAACGCTGTCACGACCATGAAGATCAAAATAAAAAATAATGCTCATTCACATAATGAATTTAAACTTACAATATTTCTAAGTTTTACATTTGCAAAAAAATATAAACTTGTACAAATATTGAAATGACTACAACACATCTATCTAGCTAGTCTCTAGGCTTTTCGTTTGCATGTACACCCGAACTCTCCATGCTAAGTAAATCCACGGCTAACCTGAAAAATATTGGTTTTCAGTCAGGAATGGAACGAGCACAATTCACTGAATGCAATTTTAATAAATGAAAATGACTATAAAACAAAGGTTAGACATCAATCATGAGTTTTAAAAATAAACAGTAAAGACGGAAAATCAGTAGCAAATAAATAAACAAAATACTTTCCCAATCGTAGAAGTACCTTTGATATGTGATCGGTCTCGGAACAATTATACGACACTGTCTACACTGTTTAAAGTTACACTGTCTACAGTGTCTAAAGTTACACTGTCTATACTGTCTAAAGTTACACTGTCTACATCAAATAATGCAATAAAGAAACATGGTCTACTTTGCAGTAATAAAATCATTGTTTACACTGTCTAATTGCAATAATAAATGTCTACACTGTCTACTTTGCAATAATAAATCACTATCTATACTGTCTACTTTGCAATAATAAATTACTGTCTACACTGTAT
Organism: Iris pallida; assembly: GCA_029216955.1. NCBI lineage: Eukaryota > Viridiplantae > Streptophyta > Magnoliopsida > Asparagales > Iridaceae > Iris > Iris pallida. Next base: position 361,417 of record JANAVB010018200.1, on the reverse strand, counting down.
AAGGTCAGATCACACATCGTTGGTACTTCACATTCCCGACTCAACAATTTATAATAGAATAAAAAAAACATAATCAATGGCCAATCAATGAAATATAGTGAAGATCAATATCGAAATGCAGACAATAAACTGTACTCGCCTGATGTCCTGAGCAATAGATGAGTATCGGTGTCTGAAACTGTTTTGCAAGGACCTAATAATAAGTCATAAAAGGTTACTAAATATTCTAAATGACAAATATATGTATTAAAATGTTTTTTTAGAATATTTCTAGGTCTTTCTAAGTCAACTAAAGTCTTCTACGGTCAATTATAGCCTTCCGGAGTCAAAATAGTCAACTTTAACAAAAAGTCAACTCTGGTCAAATGGTCAACTAAGGTCATTTCTGGTTAATCATGGTCATATGGTCAACTCTGATCAAACTTAAGTCAAACCTAACTCACAAATTCAACTTTTAACTTAAAAGTCAACTATGACTTAAAAGTCAACTTAACAAGGTAAAATAGCTACTTATAAGCTTCTAAGAGTCCGTTACCCACCTCGTAACCACTCAATAAATACATAAATAAATAATACATATTATTTACATATAATATAAACATTTAGAAGTAATTTACATATATATAAATAACTATATATCCAAAACCAAGTTCCAAATTCCAACAAGTCAACTACAACTTCCCCTCTATCAATTTCCCATAGGTAAATAAATAAGTAGAAGTTTATATAGCTAAAATATATACATATATACATATATTTACATATATAAACATATATAAACTCAACACAATACCTCACATACGTATACACACTCTCACATGTTCGCCCACACACTTGCACATGTATATTTACATACGCATACCCGTGTCCCCTCGGCTTCTCCACTCCGACACACTCCTCCAAAAGGTTCCAAATAATTTGTACAGCAAGTATACACATATACCTTGCACCTCCAACTCATAAACTACTCACACAAGTCATAATATGGACACAACAACCCCCACAAGTCGCCAATTCCAGATTTTTACCGAATCAGTCCGCACGTCCCCTTGAGCCCAAAAACACATCAAAATTCACAGAAAATGTAATTAAAATATAAACTTAGTAATCTAATATCATACCCTTTCAATCGCTCGTGGCTTTTTTGGATTTGGAGCCCCGTACAAACCCCGATCAATTTGTCGAACGCGTGGCGTGCGTGTCGGTGCAATTTTGGATACGCAGGCGATACGCATACCAAACGAATTCAAAATCATCCCGAAACGTACATACATGTTCTGAATCATGGTAGGGTCTAGAAAAATCTATTCCCAAGTCATTTGGATTCCTATTTTAGGTTTTGGCCTTCAAAGTCAACTTTTTGACATTGATACACATGTTGGAAGGGATGAACTCAACAAATAATCACCATGGGTCATCCTATTGATCATGGGGTCTCAAATATCATTCTAGAATACTGAAATTAAGAGAAAACTACAATAGGTTCAGTTTTGAACTTACTTGAGAATTGATCTCCAAAATAAAGATCAAAAGCCTTCACAAAACTATCTCCTTTTTGCTCCAATGTCCTTCTTCAACCTTGGTGCTTCTTTCTATGGAGTTCTAATGGAGTTGGGGGCTATTTTAATGGTGGAGAAATAGGTGGAAAGAGGTGCTAGGGTTTGCTATCAGATGGGAAGAAGAGAAACCCTAGAATATATATATATATATATATATATATATATATATATATATATATATATATATATATATATATATATATATATATATATATATATATATATATATATATATATATATATAATATAGAGAGGGGGAGGGGCGGCCAGATCTGGGCTGTTTTGGCGGGTATTGGAGCATGGCTCCTTGACATAATTTGAGGAACTAGGTTTGGGTCTTAGTTGGTGAAGGGGCCACATGAGTTTAGGTTCGTTTAGTACTAGTTTCGACTCAACCCTTTCATCGATTCACCTAATTCAATCAATTAATCAAACTAGGTTTTGATCAAAAATAAAAATATTTCTACAATGTCAAATTGATCAAATTGGTCCTCTAAAATAACTAAGGGCATCAAAATACAATTATCACACATTTTTAATAATTATAAAATATGCCTATTTACAAAAGGAACAAAATACCCCTATATTGAAAATGTGGGAGTGACAAACTGCCCTGATGGTCGACCGAACCAACGCCCGATGCGACAACAACATCAACAAAACCGAGGCCAAGCACCTCGGGCTCTACAGACCGTGCCACAAAATGGCCAAGGCCGTCGCCCCAATGCCCAGAGTCGCATCTACGCCATGACCCAGGATGAAGCGTTCGCATCTGACACAGTCGTGACAGGTATACTGCTTTTCAATAATAAACCTGCTCGTGTACTGTTTGATTCAGGTATCACACACAGTTTCATATCGGCGGACTTCACCGTCGAGCACAAATTTTCTGTGACACTGCTTGGCCTCGATCTTAGTGTTAACATGCCGTGGGATGCACCACTACTTGCAAATTTAGTCTACGGAGACAAAATCATCTGTAAAGGTGGTCAAAAGGTCGGTCTTGATACGATAGTTCTAGACATTAAGGACTACGACATCATTCTGGAAATGGATTGGCTCGGCCCGTGCAATACAACCATCGACTGTACAGAAAAAACGATCACCTTTCGTATACCTGGAATGCCTGAATTCTATTTTTGTATGGTGAGGTATCGTCGACCTGCATGGTGATCTCGATAATATCTGCTCGACGGATGCTACATTTCGGATGTGAAGGCTATCTAGCGTCCGTTCGAGATACACGACATGATGGTGTAAACGCGAATCAGATCGATGTTGTGGCAGAATTCTCAAACGTGTTTCCGGACGAGCTATCCGGAATGCCACCTGATCGAGAGATCTAGTTTACTATTGGCACATTCCCCTATACCTGACCAATTTCTAAGGCTCCGTATAGAATGGCCCCTGCAGAGCTTAAAGAACTTAAAGTACAGTTGCAAGAGTTGCTCGAAAAGGGATATATACGGCCTAGCATCTCGCCATGAGGAGCGCCCGTGTTATTCGTTAAGAAAAAGGATAGCTCAATGCGTCTTTGTATCGATTACCAAGAGCTGAACAAAGCTATCGTCTGGAACCAATATCTATTGCCCTACATAGACGACACGTTCGATCAGTTGCAAGGCGCTTTCGTGTTTTCTAAAATTGATCTTCGCTCGAGTTACCATCAACTTAAGATTAAGCCGAACGATGTATCGAAGTCAGCCTTTCGCACTCGATACGACCATTACGAGTTCATGGTGATGTCGTTCGGCGTAACAAATGCCCCAGCAGCCTTCATGGATTTAATGAATCGGGTGTTTCGACCCTTCTTCGACAAGTTTATAGTAGTCTTCATCGATGATATACTCGTCTACTCGAAGGACAAGCGGCAACACGCTGAGCATATGCGGACCGTACTTTAAATCCTTCGGGAAAATCAGTTGTATGTGAAGCAGAGCAAGTGTAAATTTTGGCTGAGCAGCATCACATTCCTCGAACACATCATTTTATCCGAAGGCATTGCAGTCGACCCAAAGAAAGTTGAAGTCGTTATCGATTGGAAACGCCAGTATCAGTCGACAAGATTCGAAGCTTCCTTGGCTTGGCGGGATACTACAGATGCTTTATGAAAGATTTTGCGAAGATTACATCGCCTCTGACTCGCCTCACCCAGAAAGGAGTCGCTTTTGAATGGTCAAATGACTGTGAAGCTTCCTTCCAGGAGTTAAAGTAACGGCTCATCTCGGCCTTGATACTCGTACTTCTAGAAAGGACTGAGGGATTTCAGATTTTTAGCGATGCGTCCGGTCAGGATTTGGGGTGTGTGGTGATGCAACGGAATAAGGTGATATCTTTTGCTTCTTGACAGCTAAAACCGCAAGAGAAGAACTATCCCACACATGACCTATAGTTAGCGACGATTATGTTCGTGTTAAAACTGTGGTGTCACTATCTTTATGGTGTGGCATGTGCAATCTATACTGATCACAAGAGCCTCAAGTATCTCTTCACTCAGAAGGAGCTGAACTTGCGATAAAGGTGTTGACTGGAACTAATCAAATATTGCGACTTAACTATTGGCTATACGCCGGGCAAGGAAAATGTTGTAGCAGACGCTCTAAGTCAGAAGTATATTGTGTCGCTATCCATCGACCGAAGATTGTTGCGGAACCTAGAAGAGATGGGTATCGACCTCCGGGTTCGATTCGGGGATATACAATTGGCACAGTTGCAGCTAGAGCCAAGCTTGCAGAAAAAGATCAAGACCGCACAGAAGGACGATCCGTACCTGAAAAAGATACGGGAGCTAATCTCAGCGGATAGGACGACCGACTTTACGGAAGATGAAACCGACGTGCTTCAATTGAAGGGTAGGCTATGCGTTCCGAATGATTCAGAACTTAGAAAGGAGATATTGTCGGAGGCGTACTACGTGAATACACCTTGCATCCAGGCAGCACAAAGATGTACAAGGACCTTCGTACGACCTTCTGGTGGCACTGAATGAAGAGAGATGTGGCACTCTTCGTGTTGCAATACATAGCTTATCAACAGGTAAAAGCTGAGCATCAGCAGCCGAGCGGGGAGATGAAGAATCTGGCGATTCCAGAATAGAAGTGGCAGCACGTGTGCGTGGATTTTATTGTTGGTCTGTCGAAGATACCACAGAAAATGATGCCATCTGGGTTATCGTCGATCGACTAACCAAGTCAACACACTTTATTGCCATCAAACTTACTTGGAGCGTCGATCGCCTACCTCAGATTTATCTTGACGAGATAGTGCAGCTGTACGGAGTCCCTGTATCCATTGTCTCTGATCGAAATGGATGATTTCTATCGCATTTCTGGAGTAGCATTCAGTCGGATCTAGGTACCAAGTTGCAGTTCAGCTCAGTTTACCATCCCTAGACCGACGGCCAAACGGAACATGTGAATCAGATTCTCGGAGACATGTTACGGCTCTGCACAATTGACTTCAAGTCGAGTTGGGATGTTCATCTACGTCTGGCCGAATTTGCATACAACAGTAGCTATCAATCCAGCATCCAGATGGCGCCATACGAAGCTTTGTATGGATAGAAGTGCAGATCACCCATTTGCTGGGACGAAGTCGGAGAGCGGCTGATTCTTAGCCCAGAGCTGGTGGAACAGACTGTACAGAAAGTTTGGCTCATTCGGGAAAGATTAAAGACTTCACAGAGTCATCAGAAAAGCTACACGGACATTCATCATCAACCCCTCGAGTTTTTAGAAGGCGATCATGTATTTCTTAAGGAGACACCCATACAAGGAGTTAGCGGTTTGGAGCAAAGGGAAAGTTGAGTCCGAGATTTGTTGGGCCGTTCAAAATACTCAAACGAGTCGCTCCAGTGGCCTATCAAATTACCATACCGCCTGTGCTAGCGGATGTGCATGATGTATTCCATGACTCTCAGTTACAGAACTACATGCACGACCCAAGCCACATGGTAGATTTTGGTCAGCTGGAGCTGAAGGCAGACTTATCCTATATTGAAGTACCGATCCAGATTTTGGAACGTAAGGATAAGCAGCTCTAGAATCGAGCGATCCCTTTCGTCCGTATACTCTGGAGAAATTATTAGGTCGAGAAATCGACGTGGGAGCTTGAATCGGAGATGAAGGAGAAGTTTCCTTCATTGTTCTCTTAGAGGTATGTTCTATTCTTAAGTTTTGAGGATAAAACTTTTTATTAGTTAGTTATGGTGTAGTGCCCCATCCCTACATCGTGTCCTACTTTCGTCCACAGAGTGCACGAGAAAGGAACACTGTCACTACCGATTCAGTCGAGACCGATAGATCAGGATCGGTTGAATCGGTCGAATGGGAACGATTGAATTAAGATTATTTTCTCGTTATGGAAAGGCTTCTTCGGAATCAAATCCCAAATTCAGTAGATTATGCCTCGAGGCTTGGTTTTGCGGCTGAATCGGGAGAGACCTCTCGTTGCTCTGCTTTTCATGCCGTACTTGCTTTGGCTTTGGCTTTAGTTTTCGAGAATGCATTTTTGTGAATGTTTTCGATGGTTTTCATGGCTTATATTTTTAAACTTCTCATTCGTATCGAACTCCTTGAATAAGAAGTATTCTAATCAGTTGCTTATGCGATTGCAGATGATCGCGTAGGCGACGTCTAAGCATAGCCAACCAGTCCCTCGCCTGAAGAAAATACTAAGGTGAGTGGCTGATTTTCTTCGTCTTGACCCTCTGTTTCAAAATCAATCATGAAACACAAAGTCAATACTTGTCGCCATAGTATAAAATCAATGAATTATGGTACAATTCTTCACGAAACACTTGCTAAAGACAACTCGGGATAACCGCTTCAATTTAGAGTAATTTACTCTGACAATATAAGTTTCACTTCAAAAAGACAAAATATAAGGTTCTAGAAAAGTGATAGAATTATTTCATGATCTGCAAAACAAAAACGGTCATTGGACTACTTGTGTACAAGGTGTAGTTTCCTCGAACGGTTGCCTAGGCCAAGGAACCGTGTCGGCCCGGGAGGAACGAGTATAGCAAGTGCCAGCAGGACTGGTGTGGGTGATTCGGGAACTTTCGTATAGGGCTCGCTACCCGTCGCAAAAGGGTCGCTGTCTAACCCAGCTATAGTCCATGATGGCTTGACATTGCTAATGATCTTCACACCCTTTTACTGCTTGAAACTAATGCACATGGCACGGGATGAACAGGATAACTGCTTAATGTATACAATTTCATATGCTTGCCTCAAAACATGTTAACATACAAATCGATCAGGATGGTTAGAAAGATCACCAAATAGCTAGCTAACATGTTTATAAATATGCTTGAACAAATGCAAAGCTTGGGCTTAATTAGCCACTCGCTAGTACATGTGATCGTACTGCCTAGCTCTCTACAAGTGTTACGAACCAGGAGGAATGCGCCAACTAACCAGGCGACGTTCGCATTTTGAAGCTTCGACCGCGTGTCGAAGATCCTTGCCGCTCAACTTTTGAAGACTTTCTGCAAGTCCAATGAACATGTCTCGGCTTTCCACTATTCCAGGTGGCTGGAGTACTTTTGTTTGTAATTGAGTCATATTGTAAAGCCTGTGCGGCACAATTGTAATAGAGTCTGTAAATGATGTCTATTATCAATAAAATGCAAATTTCTCAGTCACAGTGTGTTGTTCAATTTGTCTGCGCTCTCTCTCTTAGATGTTGTGTTTAGGATTACGTTATGACTATGCCTTGTGCGATCGCAACCTAGGTTCGTACGGCATCAAGCCTCGGGGACGACTATCAATTCTATAAAATTGGGGAGTAAGACGAGTATAGCAAGTGCCAGCAGGTCTGCGATAAATCGTTTTGGTTACATGAATGTGCCAAGCGAGCCTGCAAATTAGGATTATACTTAAAATAGGATCTCATCCACTATATTTTCTGCCTTTGAGTTCTAAGTTTGACTTTTAAATAATCCTTTGACTTGCATCTTGCTTGAATCATTCAGCGTTTAATAGGTCTTTTTCTATCCTACAGACAATGGACCCACAAGACAGAATCTTGACTCCAGATGGCACTTCGCAGAACGCTATTATCACTCAGGAGGATAATACCCCACCACCTTTAGGAGGCCAACACACCCAGCAGAGCCAAGTGACGCATTCTCAGCCATCAAGATTTTGGAGGGATGATCTTCCACCACCACCACAGTTTCCACCACCGATACCGCCGTCGGCATCGTTGCCACCACCTGGGACTTCCTTACCACCACCTCCACTGACGTCGTTCATGCCTTTACCACCTCAAGGACAACCGATGGACGAACAACAGATGTTCTTCGCAATGATGCAAGCCCAGCAGGCGGTACAGCAGTAGACTGAACAACAGTAGGCCGTAGCTTTGAGAGACAACATTGTGTCAGCCTTGGCACGTACTGCACCACCAGTCCCTCAGCCGAAGACAGGATCTATTGCAGAGTTTAGGAAGATGATACCCAAGACGTTCTATGGAGATGATGACCCTACAGAAGTTCATACGTGGCTTACCAATATCTAGCATCAGCTGGTAGCCGCTAAACTACCTAAGGAGAAATGGATGCCTGCAGTTAGAATGCAGTTGACTAGCAACGTCCATCATTGGTGGAAAGCTGAAGAGAAACGATTGGGTCCTGATGGAGTCATATGGGTAGAGTTCTCTAAACTCTTCAAGGAGATGTACATTCCCGCTACAGCACGAGTAGAGCTTCGAGATCGATTCATCCACCTCACTCAGGGCAGCATGACAGTCGAAGAGTACAACTCAAAGTTCTTGCGATTGAGTCGATATGCATCGTACTTGATATCGACCGAGGAGCAGAAGGCAGAAAAGTTATACGACGGACTTATTTTTGAGATACAGAGGCTAGTGGGATCAGTAGCCCTTACTTCCTACTCAGCCGTCCTTACCGCAGCACGACGCCAGGAGAGAATCAACAAAAGAGAGGCCAGCCAGAAGTGCCTTCATCCGATGACATCGACAGTTCGAGCATCATCAGGAGGACCATTTAAGCGCCCAGCAGCCTCACCACAACAGAAGGTGACACCAGCATATGTTCAGGAGATCCCTACTTATCATTTCTGCAGCAAGAAGGGTCATGTAGCACATGATTATCGACGGAGACTTGGAGTATGCTTGAGATGCGGCTCTGATTGGCACCTAGTTCGAGATTATCCAGAGCCACCATGACTTGTAGCACTGATGGCACCACGTCCAACCTTACAAGTCCCGAGGCTATTCCAGCAGTCGCCTCGAGCACCACCAGCAGTATTAGCAGCAGCACGACTACCTGTACCTGGAATACTTCAGAAGGGACCACCAGTTGTACCACAGAGAGCGCTGTTTCAGCATTCTCAACAAGTATCAGCACCTGGACAGGTCTTTGCCAAGACCGTCGAGAAGACAGAGGTAGTTGGAGAGGTCATTTCAGAAACCATACTTGTAGCCTCTTTACCAGCTATAGTTTTATTTGACACTGGGGCCACACAGTCCTTCATAGCAGCTAAATTTGTAGCTACCCATAGAGTCGCCACCGCACCCCTTTCGAAGAATATAAAAATTCTTACGGGAGGAGGTATAGTTTCTATGAGTGATACATGTAGATCTTGTTCTATAGTAGTGTGTGGGAGAGAGATGCAGGCACGATTTTTAGTCTTTACTATGCGAGACTATGACATTGTTCTAGGAATGGATTGGTTGAGCTAATACCATTCCACACTAGATTGTCGTCGGGGTAGTGTGATTTTTAAACCCCCAGGTCTTTCGGAGTTTGAATTTCTTCGAGGGGCTACAGAGCAGGGTACCATCCCACTATAAAGGCCCACATACAGAGAAGGAGCCAACACTACCGAGAGTTATATCAAAGTTTGATGATGTATTCCCAGAAAAGCTTCCCAGTTTGCCACCTGATAAAGTGATTGAATTCATAATAGAGTTGGTTCCAGGAGTGGAGTCAATTTCTTTTCATGTATACCGATTGGCACCAAAAGAAATACAAGAGTTGAAGGCCCAGATAGATGAATTGCTGGATAAGGGCTTTATTTCATCTAGTGCTTCTCCAAGGGGAGCGCCCCTTTTATTTATGCCGAAGAAGGACGAATCTGTGCGCTTGTGCACCGACTACAGAAAATTGAACGAGGTAATGATCAAGAATAAATATCCATTACCACGTATCGACGACCTATTCGATCAACTTAGTGGTGCAAGAGTGTTTTCCAAAATCGATCTCAAGTCCGGATACCATCCGATCAAGGTGCGGAAGGAAGACATTCAGAAGACAGCTTTTCGGATGAGGTATGGACACTATGAATTTTGGTGTTGCCGTTTGGTCTAACCAATACACCAACAGTATTCATGAATTTGATGAATAAAGTGTTCCACCAGTATCTAGATAAATTTGTAGTGATATTCAATGATGATATATTGGTTACTCCAAGAGTCAGGAGGAGCATGAAGAGCATCTTCGAGTTGCGTTGGGAGTATTGAGAAAGGAGAAGTTGTATACCAAGCTCAGTAAGTGTGACTTTTGCTTAGAAAAGGTCTCATTTTTGGGCCATCTCATTTCTGGTGAAGGACTTTCAGTTGATCCGGAGAAGATAGAGGTCGTTGTGACATGGCCAGTGCCTACATCAGTTTCAAAGGTAAGGAGTTTTCTCGGACTTGTCAGACACTATCGGAGGTTTATAGAGAATTTCTTGAGGATTGCTGAGCCCATGACGCGGTTGATGCATAAGGAGCAGGAGTTTATCTGGACGGCGGAGTGTCAGATGGCTTTTGATGAGCTGAAGAAGCGTTTGACGATAGCACCGGTCTTGACTCTCCCTTCAGGGTCAGGAGACTTTGTGGTTTACAGTGACGCATCCGACAGTGGATTGGGATGTGTCCTGATGCAGCATGGTAAGGTAGTTGCTTATGCGTTGAGACATTTGAGGGCTCACGAGAAGAATTATCCGACGCATGATCTAGAGTTGGCTGCATTCATATTTACACTAAAGCTCTGGAGGCACTATCTATATGGCAAGAGAGTGGAGATATTCACTGGACACAAGAGTTAGAAGACGTCTTTACTCAGAAAAAGTTGAATATGAGGCAAAGACGTTGGTTGGAGCTGATGAAAGACTTCGATATTGAGCTACAGTTTCATCCTGGGAAGGTGAATGTAGTTGCAGACGCCTTGAGCAGGAAGCCCGCAGCTTATTTTTTGATGACACAACATTATTTGCTTAAGGAACTTCAGGAGCTTGCGATTGAAGTCATATTGCCGGGCTCAGAAGGTGTTCTAGCACAGTTGGAAGTTCGGTCTTCACTAGTTGAGAGGATTAAGGTAGCTTTGCCTACTGATGCGAGATTCAGAAGATTCCGTACGAAGACTGAGGCATAAGAGCAGACAGGATTGCGTATTCATGAGGATGGAACATTGACTTGCGGAGAGCGCTTATATGTTTCAAATAGAGAGCTTCGACAGGAATTGATGAAAGAAGCGCATAGTTCTATCTACTCTATCCATCCTGAGGGTACAAAGATGTACCGAGATTTGAGGCAGCATTTCTGTTGGCATGAAATGAAGAGAGATTGCATGCTTTGTAGCTAGATGCTTATATATCAGCAGGTCAAAGCCGAGCATCAGAGATCAGCCGTACCTCTACAGCCACTTCCTATTCCAGAGTGGAAGTGGGAGCATATCACGATGGACTTCGTCACTAGATTCCCGTGGAGCCCTAGCGGAAAGGATGCAGTCTGGGTGATTGTTGATCGATTGACCAAATCGGCACATTTCTTACCATTCCGAGTAGGACAATCCATCGAGATATTTGCAGACATGTACATGAAACAAATTATAAAGTTTTATGGTGTAGTTGTTAGCATTGTGTCGGACCATGATTCTCGATTTACGTCGTATTTTTGGAGGAGTATACAGAAGAGTTTAGAAACTTGATTGAAGTTCAGTACTACGTACCACCCTCAGACCGATGGACAGTCGGAACGCACGATTCAGATACTCGAGGACATGTTGAGAGCTTGTATGCTGAATTTTGGAGGATCTTGGAAGGATCACTTGTATTTGGTGGAATTTTCTTATAATAATAGCTACCAAGCAAGTATTCAGATGGCGTCATTTGAGGCATTGTATGGAAGGAAGTGCAGATCGCCTGTTTGTTGGAGTGACGTAGGAAAGCGTCAGATTCTTGGTCTTGAGCTAGTGACCCATACCGTGGAGAAGGTAAAGCAGATTCAGAAGCATCTTCAGGCAGCTTAGGATAGACAGAAGCATATGACAGATACACATCGTCGGTCTTTGGAGTTCAAAGAAGGCGGCCATATATTTTTGCAGATATCACCGACTCGAGGTACCATCCAATTTGGCTGCAAGGAAAAACTAAGTCCAAGGTACATCGGTCCTTTCGATATTCTTGAGAGAGTTGGAGAATTGGCCTATCGTCTTGCATTACCTCCATCACTAGAGGGTGTGCATGACATGTTCCATGTGTCTCAGTTGAGAAAGTATGTGGCAGAGTCTAGTCATGTGCTTGATCATTCTGAGATTACTATGGGATCGACTTTATCTTACGAGTAGCAGCCAGTTGGAATTCTTGACCGTAGCGAGAAGACATTACGAGGTCAGACCATTAGACTTGTTCGAGTTGCTTCGAAGCATCATTCACCAGGCGAGTCTACATGGGAGCGTGAGGATTCCATACGAGAGCGTTTACCCCATTTGTTTGAGAATCAAGGTACGTAATTTATTGTGTTTTATTAAGTGGTTTCAATTTGTCCATATTGTATTGTTTTAATTTTGAGGACAAAATTCTTTTAAGAAGGAAAGGATGTAAAATCCCTCAAAATTAAAAGAATATTTGATTTAATTAAATATATTATTTTGGATTTTTATTTATTTCTAATTTATTTTATCCTATTTATATTATATAAAAGGGCTATAGTCATGATTGAGTTTGAATGTGCAAGACGACTAGAAAGTATGGCATGCCTAGTATAGTCGGGTGCTTTGACTAGCATACTAGCCATGTTAGGAATGTCATGGTTATATTTTAGTCTCTTGGATGTTAAAAATTCAAATTGTGGCACAAGTCATATTTTTATTCATTTGATTAGTTTATATAAGCCTCTATGACTTTTTAGGAGACCCGGTTGCACCAAACCTTTTCGAACTTCTTCCAAGCCAAATCCAAACCTATGTAGGTAAGTTGGGCATTAAAATACATTAATAAATAAATATATATATATATTATATTTATTCAGATTTTTGGATTTTTATTTATTTATAGATCTAAATAGTTCTATATTAGCAAAGACATATTTAAGTCATTAACTAAATCAATTAGCCAACTCACCAAACAACCCAAACCAATCAAGTGGACTCCCACCATGTAGTGGTCGGCCACGCAACCCCCCTCCCCCCCGTCCGAATATCCCAATAGGAATAGGAGTTCCTAATCCTACATGCATGCAAACCCATATATATATATATATATATATATATATATATATATATATATATATATATATATATATATATATATATATATATATATATATATATATATACCCAAACCCAAACCCTAACGTTATTACTCGCTTCCTATTCCTCTCCACAGCCGACCACACCCCTCTTCCCCTCCATAGCCGACAGCACCAAGCCCCCATAGCCCTCTAGCATCATCTCCTCCATTATACATCTCTCTATCCTCCACAAAAACACATCTCCTCCACTATACATCCACCCAACCACTCAAACAAATCCTAAAAGCTCCATCTTCCTCATCCAACCATCTTGCCAATCCCTTCAAACTCATCAAGAAGGGTTTAGTAAGCAAGGGTAGCAAGAAAGGTGGGAGCTTTGGCAAGGAGGAGTCACCACAACCCATCTAACAAGAAATTTCGGTAAAGAACCCAACTTTTTTCCATCTCAAACCCATGCTATAAGTACTGTAGAAAATCTGATATTAAATCAGTAAAAATTATATTTTTATGTCTTTAGTTATGTATTTTCATCTCTAAAAGTTTCATGTTTAATGGTTGCAAAATTCATGTTACGGTAGGATCAATTTTAGCCCCGTTGTGAAATATCTATAAGATATTGATGGAAATTTTTGAAACTGAATTTTATGAGGTTAATATATTCAAAATATGATTTTTAAGTATTTTTCCATGATTTTATCTACTCAAATATGGTCGGTAAAAATAGAAGTCGAAACTAGCTTTTTCGGATAATCTGTCGACCTAGAATGTCCAAAAATAGTAGAATAATTTAACTCTTGTATTCATGATTAAATTATGAGAAATAACATATATTAATTCTGTTTAAAATTATTATTTAGTGTATTTAAGCCATTTTGGGTAATTGGCAATGTCCCGGACAAGTTTCGGGTAGACTAGCTAACATAGAAGTTAACTAGCAATATATTTCTTTAGAATTTTAAATCTGGAATTTCAGAGTTAATTCTATATAAAATATTTTAAATATTATTTTTATGAATTTTTAGATGATTTTTATGTGTTCTATTGAAGTAGGGGCATAACCGACAAATTGGAAGTCGAAAACCCTAAAGCTGTGTTCCGATGTCTTGTGGGACATGTATGTGTGGTATACGAATCTAAATAGTTCCACGAGAGATTTGAATATAGATAATGTGATTTAAAATATTAATTTAGCTAATTAAGTCATATTATAAGTTTATGATTAATTACTTAAAGTAGTTAAATAATTATTTATGAGCGTTGGATTTCGGAGGCGTGGACACGGGAGCGACACTTCATCTTCACACTGCAGAATCAGGCAAGTGCACCTTACTATTGTTCAGTTTATGTTCTATTTTGTCCTTTATTTCTTGTTATTTCATTTATTGTATTGGACCTTAAGAGTTATATCAATACAGGCTTCCGAATTACATTCGGATGCATTCAACTGATGAGTTGTCTAGTATTGATATATAGAGCCTGCATGAGATTTATGGTTTTATTTCCATGAAGACCTGTAGGATACGACACGTGATTGACAAATATATTATCGTGATACCTGAGCCTGATTACCTGAGATATCGGATTTCCTGATACCTGTAGGTTAAGATTGGTGGTTGTCATTTTATCTTTCATTTAGATGTGCTATAGGATTGCCGTCAGTTTGGTTTAGTCACCCTGAGATATTTTTATTTACTGCACTTTAGCTTGTATATTATGTGCCTTGCTATGCCCCCTAAGGACCTGGTTATTCCCCAGATTTAGCTGACGAGGTCTTTCCTGAGGAGTACGGGTCGGGAGTCTATTCTTCTGTTGCACCAGCTGTAGAAGATGAGGTTGATCCGGAGTAGTTCTTCGTGGATTGTTATTTTACTTTATTTTAGTTTATGTCAGAGCTGAGGACTTGTAGTGGCTACTTTTATATTTTCATCGGAGACTTGTATTGATCATTTGTTTGGCTAAGACTTGTATCCATGGGTTTTTCATGTAACTTTTATATTTCTATTTGACAGTATCCTAGTTCTTTTATTCAGCACGATATGTTTTCCTATTCTGTGATTCTTGATCTTTGGATGAGTATAGTTTTTGTGCCTACTATGTGATTATTTTACAGCTTAAGATATTTTCCAATGGTCCATTAAATTAGGTATACCTATGGAATGTGTCTGATGGCATGCCACGTGTTCTAGTCCTTACGGATTTTGGGATTGGGGCGTGGTTGTGGTAGCCCATGCAGGTCTGTGATAAATCGTCTTGGTTACATGACTGTGCCAAGCGAGCCTGCGAATTAGGATTATACTTAAAATAGGATCTCATCCACTATATTTTCCGCCTCTGAGTTCTAAGTTTGACTTTTAAATAATCCTTTGACTTACATCTTGCTTGAATCTTTCAGCATTTAATAGGTCTTTTTCTATCCTACAAACAATGGACCCACAAGACGGAATCTTGACTCCAACTGGCACTTCGCAGAACGCTATTATCACTCAGGGCGATAATACCCCACCACCATCAGGAGGCCAACACACCAAACAGAGCCAAGTGACACATCATCAGCCATTAAGATTTTGGAAGGATGATCTTCCACCACCACCACCACAGTTTCCATCACTGACGTTGCTGTCGGCATCGATGCCACCACCTGGGACTTCCTTACCACCACCTCCACCGATGTCGTTTATGCCTTTCCCACCTCAAGGACAACCGATGGACGGACAGTAGATATTCCAGATGTTCTTCACGATAATGCAGACCCAGCAGGCGGTACAGCAGCAGACTCAGCAACAGCAGGCCGTAGCCTAGAGAGATAACATTGTGTCAGCCTTGGCACGTACTGCACCACCAGCCCCTCAGCCGAAGATAAGATCTATTGAAGAGTTTAGGAAGATGATACCCAAGCCGTTCTCTAGAGATGAGGACCCAACAGAAGTTCAT
Source organism: Iris pallida (assembly GCA_029216955.1). Lineage (NCBI taxonomy): Eukaryota > Viridiplantae > Streptophyta > Magnoliopsida > Asparagales > Iridaceae > Iris > Iris pallida. The sequence continues at coordinate 345,443 of JANAVB010018200.1, read as the reverse complement.
GCGTGGCTTACCAACATTGCAGTAGAATTTTTGGGGCATATAGTGATCGGGGATGGCATAGCAGTGGATCCGAAGAAGATTGAGGCAGTGAAGTCATAGGCTACTCCCAAGTCAGTAGCAAAAATTTAGAGTTTTCTGGAGCTAGCAGGTTACTACAGAAATTTCATACAAGACTTTGCCAAGATTGCTGAGCTAATGACCAAGCTTACCCAGATGGATGGAGAATTTATCTGGACTGATGCATGCCAGGAAGCATTTGAAGAATTAAAGGAAAGACCGACTACCGTACCCGTCCTAGCTTTGCCTTCAGGATCAAGAGGGTTTGCCATCTACAATGATGCATCCGGAAAAGGTTTGGGATGTGTGTTGGAAGAGAATAAGAAGGTGATAGCATATGCTTTCCGACAACTGAGGTCCCATGAGAAGAAGTATTCTACCCATTACCTAGAGCTTGCAGCGGTCATTTTTTGCTTTAAAGCTTTAGAAGCATTACCTATATGGCGAGAGAGTAGAGATATTTACGGATCATAAGAGTCTGAAATATGTCTTCACTCAGAAGGAGCTGAACATGAGATAGAGGAGATGGTTGGAACTTATGAAGGACTTTGATATTAATCTTCAATACCAGCCAGGAAAGGCCAACGTTGTAGCAGATGCACTTAGTCGGTATCCTATAACTATATTTCTCACCATGGACCGACATTTTCTGGAGGATTTAGAAAGCTTGGAAATCGTGATCATCATTCCAAGATTTGAGGGACAGTTAATGAATATGCAAATTCAGTCAGGATTGATGGAGAAGATCAAGGAGACCCAGTATCTAAATGACGGTCTCCGCAATATCAGATAACAAGTATGGGCAGGATTATTAGATGACTTTGTCATAGCAAATGATGGGACCCTAAGTCACGGTACGAGGTTGTGCATACCTAAGGGTAGCTTGAAAGAGAAGATTATGCAAGAAGCTCATCAGTCTCAGTATTCCATCCATCCAGGAGCAATAAAGATATACAAGGATCTTCGGGAGTATGTATGGTGGTATGGGATAAAACAAAAAGTTGCCAGATTTGTCTCAATGTGTTTGGTATGCCAGCAAGTTAAGGCAGAGATACAGATACCTGGAGGGTTGCTCCAGCCTCTACCCATTCCGGAATGGAAGTGAGAGCACATCACCATGGATTTTGTAACAGGCTTACCATGAACACCCGACAGAAAAGATGTTATCTGGGTAATCGTGGATAGACCGACAAAATCAGCTCACTTTATTTCGTTCAAGGTAGGACTGTCGACAAAGAAGTTGGCAGAACTTTACATGAAGCAGATTGTGCGGATTCATGGAGTACCAGTCAGCATTGTTTTCGACAGGGACATCAGGTTCACTTCTCATTTCTGGAAGAGTTTGTAACATAGTTTGGGCACTCAGTTGAAGTTTAGTACTGTGTATCACCCCAGACAGACGGGCTATCGGAGAGGACTATTCAGACCTTAGAAGATATGTTGAAAGTATGTGCCTTAGATTTTGGGAGATCTTAGAAAGACCATTTGCACCTGGTTGAGTTTCTTATAACAACAGTTACCAGGCTGGTATTGGCATGACACCTTTTGAGGCGATGTATGGCCGTAGGTGTCGTACGCCTTTATCCTGGGATGATGTTGGAAAGAGACCGTTGTTTGGTCCAGAGATAGTTATGGATGCTGCAGATAAAGTCAAGATGATTCGAGATCGCTTGAGGGTTGCCCAGGACAGGTAGAAGCATTAGGAAGATGCTAACCGAAGACCCTTGGAGTTTGTAACTGGGGACTTCGTATCTCTGAGGATTTCTCCGACTCGAGGCACTATCAGGTTTGGTAGAGGAGGTAAACTTAGCCCGAGATTCATCGGACCTTTTGAGGTACTAGAGAAGATTGGAACGGTTGTGTACCGGCTAGCACTTCCCACTAGCCTTGAAGGGGTACACAACGTCTTTTATGTATCTCAGCTCTGCAGATATATTGCTGATCTGAGTCATATAGTCGACCACTAGGAGCTTGAGGTGGGGCCTAGCCTCACATATGATGAGCAGTCCATCGAGATCATCGTCCGTAGAGAGAAGCAGCTGAGGAGTCAGGTTATCCCATTGGTTCGGGTTGCCTAGAGGCACCACTCTCCAGAAGAGTCTACCTAGGAGAGGGAAGATGAGATGAGGGAGAAGTATCCCTACTTGTTTGAGAATTGATGTACTCTTTTTTTTTCTACTCCTGAAATTTCGAGGATGAATTTTTAAAGGAGGGTAGATTTGTAACCCCACTTCCCAATTTTTTTAATAAAATCCCATTCCTAAACTTTCTACTAATTATGATTATTATTATTACTATTATTATTATTATTATATTGTTATTGTTATTATTAGGAAGGAGTAACAAATTGTAATTGCCTAGAAGAGGGAGGGTATTTTTGTAATTAATTATTATGTAGCATCCCTTATTTAAGTGGAGGGGCAGAGCTGTAAATAACTAGAAGTGGAGGAATATTTAGTAGAGTGGCATTATTATAAATAGTACTATAGGATGTCATTGTTTAGTAATTTCCTAATTAGGATGACATCATCAGCTAGAAGATTATGAAGAAACCTTCTAGGCTCTCCTAAATTAATCCTAATTAGTGTTAATTAACTCCAATAGAATATTTTCCAGAATATTCCTGATCTAGAGTATTCTCAGGAAGATTCTCAGGAATATTCTAGGGTCTAGAGTGTTCTTAGGAATATTTCCTAGAATACCCCCTGGAATAATCTAAGAATATTTTCTGGAGCCATGTGCGAAATGATTCTAGATTATTCCTAATGAACCCTACAAATACCCCTAATTATCATTAGTTCTAATCATTCCTAATTACTAGCCCTAATTTTCTGTGTCCACGTGTCCATCCTGTGTCCACCATTTCATTAGTTGTTACATTTATAAATTCTTGTGTCCAACATTCTGGTTATACCGACACAACTCCATTCTCGTGTCCAGCACTCTGGACACGTTAAAAACCTTATTTCCCAGCATTTCCGGTGTCCAGCACAACACTAGACATGATACATACTTCAAACACCCACAACCACATCTAACCCTAATTCCTAAACTCTAACCCTAGCTATGTATGCCGCCACCGTTCTGTTCCTCGCCGCCACCGCCATCGTTGCCGAAGTTTCTCGGAGTCATCGCTGCCTCGACTGTCCTGCCACCACCGGAAGAAGACCAAAGAGCCTCCTAGCCAGAGTGCGAGCGTAGCCTACTCCTCGCCGGGCTCTGCTATGTATAGTACTTAGGACACACTGTGATTCGATCTACGTGTCCTTGAGTCGTGCACCTTGCCTCGAGCATAGTGCCTTATCTCGAGCCGCGTGTCCTCAAACCGCCTGTTCTACCTCGATAACATCGGATCCACCGCTCCGATACCGAGATCCGCTGCGGTGAGTATTTCTCTACTTCTCATCTTGTTCTTCTTCTTCTTCTTAGTCTTCTTCCTTCTCATCGATTTCTTTATTTTCGGCCAGATCTAGCCGCTGTCGATGCGTTATGATGTCGTCGTCGTGTTCTCAAGTGTTGCGCCTAGCCAAGTGCTACCACCACCCTCGCTCACGACCGGCCCTTCCGACCGACGTCTCAACCGACCGAATTTACAGAATGCCAGCACTGCCACCTCCGTCTGCACCGCCTCGATGAGCTGATGGTGAGCATTTCCCCTCTTCATTATCTTATTAATCTTCTTCTTCCTCCTTCCATTTCTTTTAGGGTTAGGGTTTTCTTTTGAAAACAGCTGTGAGTGAATAAGTATGGAAGGAAGAGAAAGGTTTGATAGATTAGGGTTTTTGTATTAGGGTTTGGGCCGGGTTATTGGGCCCAAGGCAGTGGGCTATATGGAATAAAAAAAAGAAAAAAGAAGAAGAAGATGGGTTCGGTGGGCTGGGCCAGCAGGCCCAATAGAAAGAAAAAAAAAAGGAAAGAAAGAAAGGGGATTTGCTGGTTTGGGTTGGGCTGAGCCCAGTGCTACTAGTAAATAATTTAGATTTTAGTAAATGTTTCCAATATTTTAGATAGTATCTAGATTTTATAAGAAATATTTTTTAAACTATAATAATTACTCTAGTATTTTATTAGAAATATTTTCTAGATCATAATTAGCTAGTAGTAAAATATTTAATAAATATTTGCTAAATAGTAACTTTTAGTATTTTATTAAATATACTTTCTAAAGTATTTTAGCTAAATAAGTATTTTGATAGAATATTTTAGCAAACATTTTATTTCTAGATAATTAATAGTTTGGTAATATTTAGAGTAAATATTAGATATCCATTTCTAGAACTTTCTAGAATACTTTATAGAACACTCTACTAGAAGCCTAACCTACTTTCTAAATTCCATTCTATGAGGTCTCCGATGTCACGCCCCGACCCGGAATCACCCGAATCATCGTCCTTGCAGGGGGCGTGATGCCGCACGAGCCTGGAGTTGCGCTCGTGCTAGGAAAGATGACAAGTTCTCTAATGGTTATCTTTTGATTCGATATTAACAACGAAGGAAAACAGAGTATACGAAACAATTCTCTTTATTGATATTCGAAACTGAGATTACAAAAGCTTTCGATAGCCTAACAATATATGCCAGATTGGCTACAACACTCAGGTTCTCTCTTGCCCACAAAGGATTTCACCGCACCATACATCATGCCTTCTATATCTCGGCCGCATCAATCCTGTTGCATGTTCGAGAGTCAACGTGATCGCAAGCTTCAATAAGCTTCGGCATTCCGAGCCTCAACGCGTCCAAGAAAAGCTTCACTGTGGGCTATCCATTCCCTGCACCCTACATTAAGTTGGTGGGGGATCAGTACGTTCGTCCTCGCATGTACTGATGCAAAGATCTTCTTTCTAAACCGATATTTAGTATTTTTGTTGAATCATGCAACTTAGCTTATGATCTTGCTATGTTCTCCTTAGGGTCGATTTCATGGCATATTTGAAAGCATAAAGTATGTTATCATAGCAAGCATGTTATTCAAATTGAATAGGCAAACAAACCAGCAATTTCGTATTTGTTTCGTGGCACGACTTCTTACCAAGTCGACGCACTCGCCCTTGCGTCCCTTGTACTGATGCAAGGTGAATACGTTCCGTTCCTTCCCTGTCTATGTGTGCGGGACACATACGTGCCTACACTTTCAACCCATCGTTCCTTAGCTATATGAAGGTCTTGGCGTATCCGCGCCGGAATGGACTAAAGGAGTTCCTTACTTTCTTTTATCTCCTTCTTTTCTCGAATTTGTTTGGGTAGCCCGGGATTTCACGGGTTGGGTTGCTATCCCAAACAACCAAAACGTTACCGCTGCATACCATCATTTGTGGCTTTTCCCCATCTATAAGCGAGTGCTACTCGTCTTAAGGATGTGAGCCTATCAAAGATTATTCATACCCTCCTAGGCCAAACAGTTCCGGGGTGCTCCGGCATTTAACCGTTCGAAGTAACACCCGTGCACGGGAGATGTATTTCTTCCGTTAACTTTCTACGTTCTTACGTTTCATACTTCGTTTCAATGTTCAATGGCATCATGCCTCAACTCAATTTTCTTCAACCGAACGACCCGAAGGTCCCGAACACCTTTCGAGGCATTATGTCATATCCGACAGTTCCGCCACATTCATGCCACAACTGTATTCTTTCTCAATGAAGCCATCTTTTATGATCTCGTGCACGTAGGCACGTTTCGACACATTTATCATCTTTCCTTCGCGTCGTACACTTGCTGCATGCGTCAAAGCCGTATTTTCATGTTCTCTGTCTTAGTGTTCAATGTCCGTGTCTTGCATGCTAGGGCGCTCGCCTATTGTCTTTCAATGTTTTAGCCTTTCTAACTCATGCGCGAAGGTATGGTATGGTTCGTGCACTAAGGCACTCACCGAATACAGTTATCCCATGTTCTTGCGACTTGCGCACCGAGGCGCTCGCCTTTGCGATATCTAATATTCCATAGCGACTCGTGCATTCGATGTACGTTTTATTTCGATTGTACTAACTTAGTGTTTGACACTCACTATGATTTATCTTCCGATCGGACCATGCCCGTGGCGTCAATAGGTTAACTTAGCATACAATGATATATTTTGACTTATCGCATGAAGGAGCAAAAAGAAGAGTCAATCCTCCCACCTTTAGTCGATACGCCTTTGTCGTTTCATCGAGCCGATGCGGCTCGATTTCATAACTTCGTTGCACAACCACTCTCCTGACTTAGCCATTCGAGCACGTGCTTCATTGAATTATACGTCCGATTTGGCTTACCATGCCCAAGTCTCAGCTTGTCGCAATGCGTTGATTTGGTTTCGCGGACCCCTTACTGAATAAGGCAAAAGATCGACCTCTAATATTTTTGCGTAAACGTATAGCCTGCACAGGAAACCAACTAAAATCAATACTTGCATCAATTCGGAGTTGCGCCTTGGTCGATTCGATTTATTAGAATCTTCGAGCCGATTCAACATACTTATCCTTCGGGGCAACGCGGCGCTTCGCATCGATTCACTCAATGCATTCTTTGGGACAAGGCAACTCTTCGCATTGACTTAGTTCGATGCATTGCTCGGGACAACGTAACTCTCGTATCGATACATTTCATTCGGTCAACGTAACTCGTCGAGTCAACGCTTCAGCGTAATGCGCCGTACGGAGCGAGGCATTACAGAATATACCACTCAAAATAAGGTTCGTCCTCGAACCAAAACCAATACTCCGACTAAGTGTTTTATAGATCGTTTCACGATCTCGTCCCACCAATGTTTTTCAGTTTCACACTATCTTACAAGCTTTTCATTAATATTCCAAGTCTTCCCTGTAGCTCGATTTGAATTTATATATAACTCGATTTGGATCTGTACCTATATTCAAGACGTCCCGAAGATATATGTATTTCGACCAAGTCCAGCGGTAGCAAATTGTAATAAAGCTGACAGGTAAATTTCAATCCTATGCTTTCCATCTCGTACTCTCGATCGAACTTATCTTTAGCAACTTGTTCTCGGAATTTTATCGCATACGTATATTCGATACATACATGATTCATTCAACAAAGTCACTGCACGCGACGCGATTCAAAATCGTATTTCTCATTTCATAAGTTTTCATCGGGACTATCAATTCTATGCGTCGCGTCGAGCCGTCGCGCATCCGATCACAACGAGTCTCTGCAATGCCTTACGTTCGAAGTCGCCACTCAACTATTTCTGAAGTCTCGCTAGGCAACTTATCCCGATATGATTTCCTTCGTCGACTTGCAAATGCATCAACATTTAGGACTACATCCGCTAAGTGACTTACCTAGCACGATGTTTAACTTCTCCCAACGCAACTCAAATTGACATTGCACAAAGGCCACAATCTTTTCGACACAAGTTCAATTCCAGTCAACGATGCTCAAGGCAACGATCGCTTGGACACGAAGATCTTTACGACGCGTCTTACATTCGATTTCCTAACGAGTAGGAACTCACTAGCCAAATTCCCAACTTATCCGTCTCGCAACATCGAATATAAGTTCGATTCACGCAAGCTCAATTACAAGGTGAATCCAAATCTAATGACATGACTCGTAAGTCATTCCCTTATCGTTATCTCTCGTGCATAGCACGATTCTCGCAATCGCCTATCCGAATCACCAAGTTTGTTGGTAAATTTCTTGTTCGTTCGCCGATCAACATAACCATTCAAGTATTCATCCGACGAATACTCAAATCTAACTATATCATTCTCAATCGAAAGTTGTTCCAATAATTCTCGATCGCCTAGACTTATCGTCAACATACACCATGTTATATTTGTTATCGGTGTAATCTCATATACGATATCGCATGGGTCATCTTACGGTCTGCAGCATTCGATTCGATTTGGTGGTCAAGTCTTCTAGGGTCAGCTTTCTCGAAGCTACGCTCGATAATTGTGGATTATCACCGAATGACAGTTTTACTACGAACCATGCTATATCTTATTTTGGAGCCAAATCACGTTCCGACGATTTCTATGCGACTATCCAATTTCGGACAAAACTATTTCTATCGGCGCAACTGATGCGCAACTATCCTCCGAGTCAAGTCATGCACTACCGTCGATGATTTCACAATTTATGAAATATCTACTCATGTTGAGCTCGAGTCTATCTTATTTGCAGTCGACACACGAAATGCTATATGCATCGAACAATCGTCGATGACTTATAGTCTCGTCTTGATCAATCGTAAAGTTTACGATCAACCAGTTCGTTCTTCTCGTATTTTTATTTATAAAATTTTGATAGCGCAAGGCACACTCCATTTTGTATTCTTACATCGTGCTTACGTTTTTTTACGTATCGATCTCGATACGTCGTATCAATTTTGATAGCATAAGGGTCAACTTTGATTCTGTTTCAACGTTGACAACTTGCATTGCATACATCCAAGTTCTCCACAACTTTTTCGTACGTCTCGAATCGTTTTTCGATTCGTTCCATTCCGTTATAATTCGATCGCGTAACCGAGTTATCGGTTATCTAACATCGAACGCTCAAGTTATACGATCACGCCCTCTAAGTTTCGCGTGTTTAGTTCATACTCAAATGAGTTTTGTTGCAACATAACCAATCTATCTCTTAGACACTATTTATCCGTGTCAACCAACTTTCTCACCAAAGTCGCAATTCGTGCGATCCGATTTTGACTCGTGTATCCTATCATTTTAGTTGAGATCGTAAGTCATGCAATTCGATTATAATTTGTATCGCCCAACATTTTCATCGAGATCGCAAGTCGTACGATTCGATTCGCCTCGTCCAACATTTCTATCGAAATTGCAAGTCGTGCGATTCGATTCGCCTCGCCCAACATTTCAATCGAGATCGCAAGTCGTACGACTCATTTGTAAGTTCGAGTTTTCCTTTCCCGTCGATCCGATTATTGTGTCAAGGCATAATCGTTATGCTAGTCTCGGTCGTCCGACCGAATTATCATTTTCGTCCGACGTATCATTCATTGATACGAGTACTCGCCTTATCGTCCCAACCGATTTTCGAAGAACACTTGCATCAATATACCTTCATACAAATTTCCAATCGAGTCTCGGTACTCTTTCGTCTGTTGCGGACTAACCTTCCGCAATTCTCACAATGCATCGATGCAATTTATTGCACAAGTGGTATACCATATACCACTCGGAATCGAGTCATTCATCGCCTACGTGGTATGGCATATATCACTCGGAAATCAAGTCATTTTCCTCGTATTATACTTAGTATAAACCAACAATCTCTTCCGACTCACGATTTCTGCAGTGATCGTGCTTGATCACAACCGTAACTTTGATTCTATCAAAATACAACCCAACTCGGCCAATGTTTTCATTTGCCAACACAAGTTTGGTGTGCTACCGAACTACCGAACGATTCATTCTATCGCTTTATGATTTCAGTTCTTTCTGTTGCATCTCGTGCAACAATTTATTTCAAATTTTTTTTGCACTCCGTGCAACGATTACTTTGATATGCGTTGCACCACGTGCAATAATTTTACTTTCGACACGTGTTGCACATCTTACAATGATTTATTCTCGACTTTCAAAGTCAATGCTCAAATCCGTTCAACACATTCGATATTGACTTATCACTTCCATTTCAATGCATTATTCAAGTTTCCGTATTGGTGCAACCAATATTCACAAATCTATTGCACATCGTGCAATATTTATTTCTCATCCAATATGTTTCATTGCAATATTATCTCAAATCGCTTTTCACAATTTGTTGTACTTGCAGCAACTATCATTTCACGACTCGTTGCATTCAATGCAATATACCCTACGCGACTTTCTTAGCAAACATCGTGTAATTCCAAAACACATGCGATAAAATACACGATTTGTATTAGACTTATTGTATGGAACATCCAGTGCGGCATCGAGTAGAGTCAAGAGTGATTCGATTGGTGGTGGACAACTTTTTAGAATTGTAATGAAGCGAGCGTCCAGAGGAAATTGAGCCTAGAGCTCTGATACCAATTTGTCACACCCCGATCCGGAATCACCCGAATCATCGTCCTCACAGGGGGCATGATTTCGCACGAGCCTGAAGTTGCACTCGTGCCAGGTAATATGACAAGTTCTCAAATGGTTATCTTTTGATTCAATATTAACAACGAAGGAAAACAGTGTATGCGAAACAATTCTCTTTATTGATATTCGAAACTGAGATTACAAAGGCTTTCGATAGCCTAACAATATATGCCAGATTGGCTACAATACTCAGGTTCTCTCTTGCCCACAAAGGATTTCACCATTCCATACATCAAGCCTTCTATATCTCGGCCGCATCAATCATGTTGCATGTCCGAGCGTCAATACGATCGCACGCTTCAATATGCTTCGGCATTTCGAGCCTCAACGCATCCAAGTAAAGCTTTGCCGCGAGCCATCCTTTCTCTGCACCCTGCATGAAGCTGATGGGGGATCAGTATGTTCATCCTCGTATGTACTGATGCAAAGATCTTCTTTCTAAACTGACATTTAGTATTTATGTTGAATCATGCAACTTAGCTTATGATCTTGCTATATTCTCCTTAGGGTCGATTTCATGGTATATTTGAAAGCGTAAAGCATGTTATCATGGAAAGCATGTTATTCAAATTGAAAAGGCAAACAAACCAGCAATCTCGTATTTGTTTCATGGCGCGACTTCTTACCAAGTCAACGCGCTCGCCCTTGCGTCCCTTGTACTGACGCAAGGTGAATACGTCCCGTTCCTTCCCTGTCATGTTATAAGTGCATCTCTAAGCAGGATCTATGTGTGCGGAACACATGCGTGCCTACACTTTCAACCCATCGTTCCTTAGCTATATGAAGGTCTTGGCGTATCCGTGCCGGAAAGGACTAAAGGAGTTCCTTACTTTTTTTTCTCTTCTTCTTTTTTTCGAATTCATTTGGATAGCCCGGGGTTTCACGGATTGGGTTGCTATCCCAAACAACGAAGTGTTACCGCTGCATACCATCATTTGTGGCTTTTCCCCATCTATAAGCGAGTGCTACTCGTCTTAAGAATGTGCGCCTATCAAAGATTATTCATACCCTCCTAGGCCAAACGGTTTCGGGGCGCTTCAGCATTTAACCGTTCGAGGGAACACCCGTGCACGGGAGATTATTACATTTTAATCTCAAGTCCATCCCATTCGACCATACAACGTCCTTATATTTCAAACAACCAAGCATAGTCTTGAGTCTGAGACTCAGACATTATCATCTCGTATTTCTTCTGTTAACTTCCTATGTTCTTACGTTTCATACTTCGTTTCAATGTTCAATGGCATCATGCCTCAACTCAATGTTCGTCAACCAAACGACCCAAAGGTCCTGAACACCTTTCGAGGCATTATGTCATATCCGACAGTTCTGCCACATTCATGCCACAACTGCATTCTTTCTCAACGAAGCCATCTTTTATGATCTCGTGCACGTAGGAACGTTTAGACACATTTATCATCTTTCTTTCGCGTCGTGCACTTGCTGCACGTATCGAAGCCGTATTTCTATGTTCTCTGCCTTAGTGTTCAATGTCCGTGGCTTGCGCGCTAGGGCACTCACCTATTGTCTTTCAATGTTCTAGCCTTTCTAACTTGTGCGCGAAGGCACGGTATGGTTCGTGCACTAAGGCACTCGCAGAATACAGTTATCCCATGTTCTTGCGACTTGTACACCGAGGCGCTCGCCTTTGTGATATCCAATGTTCCATTGCGACTCGTGCATTCGATGTATATTTCATTTTGATTGTACTAACTTAGTGTTCGACACACACTATGATTTATCTTCCGTTCGGACCACGCCCGTGGCGTCGATCGGTTAACTAGCATACAATGATATATTTTGACTTATCGTATGAAGGAGTAAAAAGAAGAGTCAATCCTTCCACCTTGAGTCGATACGCCTTTGTAGTTTTGTCGAGCCGATGCGGCTCGATTTCATAACTTCGTTGCACGGCCACTCTCCTGACTTAGCCATTCGAGCACTTCGTGCTTCATTGAATTATACGTCCGATTTGGCTTACCGTGCCCAAGTCTCAGTCCGTCACAAGGCATCGATTTGGTTTCGCGGACCCCTTACTGAATAAGGCAAAAGATCGACCTCTAATATTTTCGCGTAAATATATAGCCTGCACAGGAAACCAACTAAAATTAATACTTGTATCGATTCGGACTGGCGTCTTGGTCGATTCAATTTCTTAGAATCTTCGAGCCGATTCAACGCACTTATCTTTCGGGGCAACACGGCGCTTCGCATCGATTCACTCAATACATTCTTTGGGACAAGGCAACTCTTCGCATCGACTTAGTTTGATGCGTTGCTCGGGACAACGTAACTCTCGTATCGATTCGCATCGATACATTTCATACGGTCAACGCGACTTGTTGAGTCAATGCTTCAGCGTAATGTGCCGTGCGGAGCGGGGCATTACATCCGAGACTTAGGCGGCTTTTTGGAAGAAGGCAAGTACACTACGAATTGAATTATACTTTATCTCTATTTTGCGTATTGGACACTGATCGACACGAGTTATTGTGCATTGATTGTGTCTAACCTACTTTCTAAATTCCATCATCCTCAGACTCGTTGTAGTTGCTACCCCTAGCTTGTTGGATAGTTGCACCTGCGGAGGCATCAGTGTCATATGGTCCCTCATCAGATTGAAATGCGGGATTGTCATGAGTGATGAAGGACTGGCTACCCCCAGCGTTTGATGCGGCATCTTCTTGCGGCAAGGAGCCAGACTTGGCACGCGTGTGTTAGAACACACCTGTGTTGGGTACTTTCATCTTGCTGCTCCCAGGCCACTTCTTGGGGTTGTTAGCCGAGATAGAAAGATTTTTGGACAGCTGTTTGAGAGATGGAGAACCCCGTGCCGCGTTGCATGAGGCAACACAGAGTTCATCTTTTTCCTCGCTTAATGACCCCATGTCGGGTCTCTGATGTATAATCGCCATCGGTCGCAGTCTTTAGAAGACGGACCGTCTCTTTGGTGGCATCGTGGCGGTCTGTAGACAGCAACAGTTGATGGTGATCTGAGTGCATGTATGCCTTGGTTCAGGCATACCTTGTGCCGCAGACTCCTCTTCTGCTTTACACTTATGGAAAAGCTTCAAGTTCTCCGTTCCCGTACTCCTATTGCATGTGCAGGAAAGCTGCGCTCATGAGTACGGAAATAGCTTCTCTCTTCTTAGTTTCTACGCATTATTAACGCTTAGGTCTTGATGAAAGAGGGGCTGATGAGATAGACTCTTTCCATGCTTACAGAACTGTTCGTACGAGTCTTTCTCAATGGGATGCACTCCCTGGCTTGAATCATGCACATTAGTGCTCAAGTGCCAACGGGGTTCTACTAGTCGAGGCATCGAAGCACTTGGACCAGTTTTGTATAGCTTTCCATTGGCTGCACGCGTGACTGTCAACGCGGGCCTCTGGTCAGCTGTTGGCATAGCACGTTGATTGTGCGAGGCATATGCTGCTTTGGATTTCTTCCTACTACCTCCAGCGGGTGCATAGTATTCATAATCCAACAAGGTGGTTGGCATAGCACTTTAGCCGTGTAGGGCACGTGCCGCCATGGATTTCTTTACGTTACCCTTAGAAGGTATGTAATGTTTAGAGGCTAATGTAGCATTACCCGATGGATAGGTGATTCTGTCGAAGACAGATCTTCTCGTAGGCACCGCTTCCGCTATGAGCGGTTGAGCCACTGTGCGTATCCTTAGACATTGTGCCCTTGTTAGGCCCGCCATAAGGGAGACGCACTCCCTGCTGTGTTTCCCCAACGTGGGAATCAATCAAGGCGATACGACCGTCGTAGCCAAAATCTTCTTAGGGGCTTCGTCGCTCAGGGGGTTCTGGATCGTAGTCCCCTCCGTCGTGCTGTTCGTCGCAGCCGCCTTAGGCACCCAGGTACGTCCGGTCTTTTTTGTTTTTACGAACTGCTTTGAAAGACTCGACTTCTCCTCATAAAGGAGATCTTTAAAAGCTTGTTGGTCAAAACGTACGACCAACGTCTTCTGGGATGATCCCAGCAAGTCATCGTCAGATTGCGTCACCACCTTCTCGTTGGAGGAGAAGGAAGTCCCCAGCAGAGTCGCCATCTTGTTTGCCACGACAAAAAGTTATACGAACTTTTTTGTATTTTAAACGTAAAAGAGCATAATCGATTCCTAAACGAGGAGATCTAAGTACAAATTTTTTGGAAAAGTGTGACGGTGCAGATCGGGCACTGCAGTGGCTCCTTTACTCCGTTGACGATCTGACGACGAGTTGAACTTGCTCTAGCTTTCTGGTGCTGGTGATTAGAACTCTAGGGTTATTAATCAAGAGGGTACCGAAGTTGAAGATTTTGAAGCCTCTTTCTTGAAGAAAAACTCCTTATATTTGTAGGAGGAAGCACATAAGCGATGTGCATTAGGGTTTGTACAGATACGCTATATGTGGAGATATAGAAGAATCTTTGAGGTGATACTGTGAGGGCTGTTGTTGAGTTGATACGTGGCGGACGCTGGGATTCTTCTTTATCGAAATCTTTGGGGAGTTATCAACAACAACATATGACGTGTATTTATTGTTGATCGGATGATTCTGAGCTGATTCTGTTCCTATTCCGGAAGCTGGATCTGGTCTTATCTTAGAGGGCCATTGGTTTAAACAAACCATTTGGATATGGCCTTCGTCCATAAGAACAAACTTTATCCTTATCTTGTGGATTTTAAACCAACTGATAAGATATTGTTCTTATCAACAGAATCAACCTCTGTCTTATCTTTAAGAGCGGCGGTTTAAACAAACCAATTGGGTGGGACCATGATGTATGCGCTTTTAGCCAAGGTTTAGTGCTGCTGCACCTCCGAGCGATGAGTAGACCCTTCTTCTGAAGACGACGGAGCCTCTATGCTTTTAGGCGACGAGTAGGCTATGTTTCGAAGACGACGGAGCCTATGTGCTTCTGGAAGATGAGTAGACTGTGTTTCAAAGACGACAGAGCCTCTATGCTTTTGGGCGATGAGTAGGCTGTGTTTCGAAGACAACGGAGCCTTTGTGCTTTTGGGCGATGAGTAGGCTGTGTTTCGAAGACAATAGAGCCTCTGCACTTTTGGGGCAACGAGTAGGCTTGGTCTTGAAGTAAAAAGGAACCACTGCACTTTTGGGTTGTTGCCAGGGCACTGTGAGCAGGCCGCGCTTCTAAGTCGAAGTGGGGGCATTGAGAGCCATCTACGCTTCTGAGTTGAAGTAGCTAGTTTCTGTTTAAAGTCCTTTAAGAGCAATTAATGACCGCTCTTTGATGGGTGACTTCTTTAATTGCCGCTGTTACTTGGAGAATTTCAAGAAGTTAGTGGCCTAGAACTCAGTTGAATGAACCTATTAAATGAGATTCATCGTGCTGAGTCCTAGGTTCATCCCATTAATTTGGGAGGCTTTGACCGTCGGCCACGTGGTAGGAGAGTTGGACCACCGTTACCCATGTAAAGGGGAATTTTTCTGAGGAGTTATGCCCTCTGCCTCTTAACACAACTTTCGCCATGCTTGATCCCGACTTAGCTTCGAGCGGCCATTGGCCTTGCACAAGTCGGCTGTTGGTTGGAAATTTCTTTGTTCAAATAAGTTGTCTTTGTAGAAAACTGTCACTGGGTTTTGAGATGCACTTGAGCGTTTGGCATAAGGAGTTCGAACCTGAACAACATCTTGGACGTCTTCGAGGTCCGAGCTACCGGGTTTGGGTTGATTGCCAACCCGAAGAGCCACAGGTTGTGCTCTGCCCTGCTCATAGCAGCTGCACGTTTTTGGAAGAGCCTCAGGAACTACTACGGGCCAATAGCTGCTTCAGGAAGCGGTTTGAATTTAATTAGCTAATCTGGATTAGTGCTTATTAATCCAGTTTAACACTAATTGCAAGAATATTCCTGGCATCTGGAATATTCCAGGCTTGCCTTGTGCCTAGAATTTCTAGGACCTTCCTAATCAGGCAATAAATAGCCATCATTAGTGTTGATTAATTATTCCTAAATCTACTCTTGTGGTCCTAATGACCGTGTCCTAACGTGTCTATTCTACTATATTTCTTACATTTACATTTTGTGTCCACCCCCAACACGAACATTTCTCGTGTCCACCCCCACTACTGTGTTCCCCGATACAGAATCCCTCGACCCCTGTGTCTCGTGTCCCCCAACACGGACACGTACATCATCACCAAACCCTAGTCTAAACGCTAACCCTAATTTTGTGTGTCTGAAACCGTCGCCGTGTCCTGCCCCGTCAGAGCTGTACCACCGTGTCCTGGAGTAGCCAGGAGACGGATCTGTTCACCAGAAGCTCGTAAGAGTCGCCTTACATCATCGTTGATGCGCCACCAGGTCGCACCACCATGAAAGGTCGACTATCCCAGCCAACGCCACAGGAGACTGCCGCCGCCATCAAAAACTCTCTCCGCCGTCAGATCTGTCCACCGTTGCTCGAGATCGCCGCCTTAGAGCCATCATATTTGACTCCGATATCCACCGTGACTAGATCAAAAATGCCGCTTGTAAGCAGCTTCACCTTCGGATCAACCCGATCTGTGCCACTCCGCCGCCTCGCCACCGACCGCATCCACCGCTGACCCCAAGACTCACCGGGAAGCCTCAAAGTCGCCAACCGCCGTGGGGTTACCACTCGACGAGCCACCAAAACACTCGACCACACCTTGCCGGAGCCACACCGGACCGGAGTCTCCAGATCCGCCACCAGTCTCCACCGCCTCTCTGTCCCATCGATCCCAGCGACTGACCCGACCACCGTGCGAGCG
This sequence comes from Iris pallida, assembly GCA_029216955.1. Taxonomy (NCBI): domain Eukaryota; kingdom Viridiplantae; phylum Streptophyta; class Magnoliopsida; order Asparagales; family Iridaceae; genus Iris; species Iris pallida. Next base: position 328,591 of record JANAVB010018200.1, on the reverse strand, counting down.
TCGCGGCTCGGCTTGATTCTGCCGTCGTGAGTCCCTGACCAGCAGGGCCGGCCCATAGGCAAGCCAAACAAGCCCGTTGGCTTGGGCAACCCCCCATTCTTTGGGCAACCCCCCCCACAGGGCCGGCCTAGGAGCAGCCATCCATGGTCCGGAAAAAAAAAACTGAATGTTAGCAACAGCCAACACATTAGCAAGCAACAAATAGCTTAGCCCATAGTATTTGGGAGCCACATGGCCCATTAGACATAGGCAGCCATGAGCCAACAGGGGATTGGAATGAAATTTTTTTTAGGTTTCTAGCTCGTCCGCTCCTCAGAGAGTCTGCCGAAAAAAGTCAGGTACTCCCTCTCTCTCTCTCTTCCCCCCTCTCTCTCTCTCTCTCTCTCTCTCTCTCGCTCTCGCTCTCTCTCTCTATCTCTCCCCCCACCTATTTATCGATCTCTATTGAGTAATTTTTTCTCTCCTATTTTAACATAACTAGGGTTCCAGTCTTCCAGATCTCTTAATATTTGAAATTTTGTTTTTTTTTTCTATCCTAGATTTTTTTGGAACTGCAAATCTGCAATTATTAGCCATTTTTATATGAAAATGAAAAGATATAAATTCTACTGAAAGATCGAAGGGCCGACCGACAGAACTTTGGAATTGTTTGTCTAAAACTTTTTTATATTGATATGTGTTTCAATGTTTGTCTAGGATTTTATTATTTAAATTAGGAAACAAGATCCTATAGAATAATAGAACTTTGGACCACAGCCACAGATGACGATTTAGATCACCTAATCGAAGGGCCGACCAAGAGCTCAAAATTCTCAACCTTTGAGTCAAGTTGAAGAAGCTAATAATGAAAGTGCGGATGAGGTCCTTGAAGAGCATATCAATGAAGGTGATGATGTTGCAAATAATGAATCTAGGGAGGAGCATAATGAAGAAGATCATAATCCTATGTCTATGAATGATAATAACATGGATGAAGATGTTAATGAAGAAGCTAGTGGTGAAGATCATATGTAGCCTATGAATGAAAGTGTGCTTGACCTTGAGAAAGATGTTGATGTGAATTACGATCCGGGTTTGTGGAGAAAGATTAATGATGCCAAAAGGACAATGTTAGTTCAACGAGGTCCTATCAAGTTTTTGAAAGAAAATGATGAGTTTCCAAGAGACAAAAGCAATGGGAGATCATTTTCTTCTAAACATTACATTAGTCATCAACCAGGTCCTATTAAGTTTTTTGCATATGTGCCAAAAGGACAATGTTAGTTCAACGAGGTCCTATTAAATTTTTTGCATATGTGCAAAAGGTTTATACTTTGTTTTCGGGTTCAACGCAACGATGGGATGTTCTTAGAAGATATGTGAAGGGGTTGACACCAAAGCCGTTGTCGGTAACTCGTTGGAAAAGTCATATTGAGAGTGTTAGAGCTATAAGAAATCAAGCACCGGAATTGAGAGATGCTTTGATTGAAATTGCAAATAGTTCTAAAGAGGATGTTGTGATGGCCGAAGCTAAAGGTTTGTGCAAAAATGCTTTAGAAGATTTTGAGTTCTTGATTAGCTTATGCATTTGGTACAAAATTTTGGATAAAATTAATCGGGTTAGCAAAGTACTTCAACAAGAGGAGATGGATTTGGATGATGCAATTACAAGAATAAAGGAGCTCATCATATTCTTTCAAAAGTTTAGAGATGATGGTTTTGCAGACTTGATGAATGAAGCCAAAGAACTTGCTAATGAAGTTGGTATCGATCCGACTTTTCCAAAAAAAAGAGTTATTCATAGAAACAAGCATTTCGATGAGGATATGGAGACGGGTGCCGAAGGAAGCCAAACGCCGGAGGATAATTTTAGAATCACCTACTTTATCCATATTATAGATCAAGCTCTTACATCACTCAAGGATAGATTTCAACAATTTGGACTTTATGAAGAAATCTTTGGGTTCTTGTTTAATGCAAAGTTGAGAAGCGCTAGTGATGAAAACTTGATGGAGCATTGCATCAAACTTGAAAGTTTTTTGGAACACAATCAACTTTGTGATATCAATGGGAAAGAGTTATTTGGTGATCTTAGAGAATTGAAAGCAATATTGCCCAAAGAAGTAACAAAATCAATTGACATCCTTGACTTCCTAAGATCTTATTGGGAAGATGGTGGCTTTCGGAATGCTTGGGTTGCTTATCGAATTTTGTTGACTATACCGGTCACGGTTGCTTCGGCGGAAAGGAGCTTTTCTAAGTTGAAGTTGATAAAGAATTACCTTCGGACCACCATGTCATAAGAGAGATTAAATGGATTAGCTATGATCTCAATTGAAAATGAACTATTAGAGAAGCTCAAGTATGATCACTTAATTGAAGAATTTGCTTCCAAAAATGCAAGTAGAAGCATTTTTCTTTGAATCATATTGTACTAGTTTATAATGTATCATGCTCGGACTTACTTTTTGTTGTTATTTTTGTAATCAAGATTTTATGGAATAGTTCAAGCTAGAAGCACAATGTAATCTTGATTTTATCAAAACAATATTATCTATATGTTTTTATTGTAATTATTTTTTCAATAAGGATCAAGGGGCAACCTAAATTAGCTCCGGCTAGGGCAACCCAAGGCCCCGGGCCGGCCCTGCTGACCAGCACAGCCCGCAGTGCTGACCTCCCTCCGCCGAGAGCACGCCGCCGAGGTGAGCTCCATGCCTCTTTCCTTTTCTTCATTTCTTAAGATTTTAGGTTTTAGGAAATGTTGGCTGTTGTGTGTGAAGTGAGGAGTAGAGAGAGAGAAGTTAGGGTTAAGCGAGTAAGTATAGGGGAGCAAGCCGTGTTTATTGGGCTGGGCCAGCATGCCTTAAGGTTGGAAGAAGAAAAAAGAAAGGAAAAAAAATAACAGTAGCTGCAGAGGATTTGGGTTGGGCCTACAGACCCAGCAAGAATAAAAAAAGAAAAGAAAAAAGAATGAAAAAAGAGAGAGGGCTTTGACTTGTTTGATTTGGACTTTGGGCCTATTTTGGGCTGATTGTTGTTGCTATCATTTTATTGTTATTATTACAATTATTATTATTATTATTATTATTATTATTATTATTATTTTTATTATTTAAATCTATATTTCTTTAATAATTTGATATCAAAAATATATGTTTACTCTAAATTTGCTAATGTTAATATTCTAATATCTAGATTTTGTAAATATAGACTTTTAGCTAGCAAATATTTTCTAATATTCATTAATAAGTGAAATATGTTACTAGTAAAACTATTTTGCTAGAATTACTGTTTATAATATTTTATTTCATGAATAGTTAGATAAATATTTGTTAGTATTTATATCTAGTATATATTTTGACTAAAGCTAGAATATATTAAAATATTATTATCTAGTATTATATTAATTAGTTTGATAATTAGGAAATAGATAGCTAGTAGCCATTTATTAGACTGTAACCTATTCTTGTCCAGTTCTAGGTGGACATATAGACATATTTGATCTTCCAGGGCAAGGTAAGTACTTCTATGACTTTGTTGTATTTACTTCATGTGGTGTCATATTTCATGTTGGACACATTGCTTACACGACTTGATCATGTATTTCTGGTTCTGGCACTTATCATGTTCTTGATCTTGTACTTGCATCTTGAGGAGGAAAAATACTATGTATATGTGACCAAAGTCCAACCTAGTTATTCATGTGGATAGCCTAATCACACATCCGTGCAAGTATGATTAAGTCGTACCTTATACTTGTTCTTTATTCATGATCTTTGTCTAGCCGGTCACATATTTCGTATGTATAATCCAAAATTTGGATAATTATTTAAATTAGATATTTGCAAGGGTTGTTTGGCTTGTAACTCCATTAGTATAATTTTAGATTAATATTAGTTATTATAGTTAGTATTATTATTAAATTTATTATTATTACTATATATATAAGGTTGGTTAATACTTTACAATTTTATTGTTGGAATCGATTGATTTATAGCTTTGATTCATAAGTCCTTCTTTCTATTTTCTTCCTAAGCCCACTACCCAAGCCCAAACCCATTTAACCCACTCATTCGTTCAACCCACATCCCGACTCCACCATAACTCACGGACCCCACTACCGTTCTTTTCTCCCCCCTAATGTAAGAATAAAGGGAAACCTATATAACTTTTCTCCAAAACCATTTCTCCCTCACAAAAACCTTCACAAACTCCACCATAACTCCCTCCACGCTCCACCATTCTCTGAACCGATCTTGCCACCACGCTTCTCGCTCCACCCCGCTCCTATCTAGACCCTACTTTGCCACCTTTCGATGACCGACTGACGCCGACCGACGCATCTCGCGCCCGACCGGCCGCTGCACCCCGCGCGTACCGTCCCACCGGCCGCCGCACCCCGTGTGTGCCGCCCCACTACCTGTGGCTCCCCCGAGCGCCCGACCGCCCGTGTCCGCGACCCCTTGTATTCGCTCGGCTCCTCCGTGCACGACTCTGAGGCCGAAGCTACACTTCGGTTCTCCTTCTCCGAGTTCTCCGGTAGATTTTTCTGTCACGAAACATTTTTCCTTTTAGCTAGAAACCCATTTCCTGTCCGACCAAAATTGACAGAATAAAGCTCTGTCAATTTTGGGATAGTTAGTTTCTTATTTAATTGTTTATTTAATTTAGTGTAATTAACTAATTAGATGATAATCAATGGTTAGATTAATAATTAAAAATTGCTTGTAATTGTGATTATTGAATTAATAGAAATGATCATAATTATTAGGTCGTCGTAATTGTTGAAATAAATATTTTATGTAAAATAATTAATTTGTAATTAATAATTATTGTTGTCTTATTAAAAATATAGTTGTAAAATTATAGTTAATAATTGTCCCTAGCAATTGTTAAAATAATAGCATTTCAGTAAAATTATTACTAAATAGATGATTATTGTAGTCATATAATTATTATTATTTTTTAGAAAAATAAAAAAAGTAGTTTGGATTAAAAAGGAGTTATTATATATGTTACAGTTATTTATGAAAATAAAACGTTATTTGTTTCCAAAAAAAAAATTATGACGAAAAAGTGTTTTTTTTAGTATAAGTAAATCTAATTAAAGTTAGTTAAAATAAAAAACCCGTTTATTATCGACTTTAAATAAAATACAATAATTTCTCACATTTTGTGTTACAAATAAGATTTTAGTAAAAAGATCGTTTTATCAACTAGTATTATGTTTAAATTATTAAAAAGAAATAGAGTTTTGTATTTATTATAAAAATACAAGTTTCATTAATAAAATCTATCGTTAGAGTAAACCGTTAGCATTAATAATAAATCCATTGGGCCCCTTATAATGGTTTCTAAACTAGACTGTTAATTAATGTAGGTTTCAAGGCCTAAGTCTGAGGTCGTATTTCATGTCTCCACCTACAATATCGAAAACCAAGACAAGTTTCATAATATTCAAAACTCATATTTTAATTGCTGATTAAATGTATTGCATCATTAGGAACATTGTATTGACACTTGATTCACGGGATCCCTCTCGGATCCAAATTAATTGCTTGATTAACTCATTGACTTGGGATTGGGGAGTAGTGTTTGCACCTGCGGTCAAAGCCCCCTTGTTGCCTCATTGTGGATAGCTGAAGCCCTACCTCACTCGGGTTGAAGCCGGACCGTGTTCATTAGAACACATATTGCCCCAACCCCAGTCGGCCACGGGATGCTACACACTCAAAACACTATTGCTGGTTGTAGATTGCATCATTATTGCTTCCTTAAGATTTTACTACTTCATTGATTCTTTATTGTTATTTATAAAATATAAATAATATTTTTAAAACTGTTTCTTGCATCTTTTAATTGTTTATTAAAATGCTGGAATTGGATGTTTCTTGCTCCTCTCTTGACGGGAGACCAACATTTTTAGGTGACTATGATGACGAGGAGGTGCCTTTTAGTACTAACTACGCGATTTGAGTTCTGAGGAGATAGCTGAATCCGATCAGGGAGCCCAGGATCTTTAGTAACATTTACAGTTTAGTTCCTTTGATTAATAGTTGTAATAAAAGACTGTTTGTAATAATTTGACTATTACCGTGTTTGTATGTTTGAATTTCTTAGATAGACGTTTAGTTCTGAACTTAAATGTTTTGAAATAAAAGTTTTAAATTTTCGTATTTTAGAATATTGTGCATTGTGTTACTACTGATTGATACAACTTACTGCTGCCGTCTCACAACGGTGCAGGTTGGGCATGATCCTACTGGACCCAAAATATTGGGATCGGGTCGTGACAGTATTTTAAATCACGAGTCATGATCTTCTTGTTTTATGTTTCAGTAGGTTATTGCATCTATGATGATTCAGGTTAGTCATATTTTATTGCATCTTTACTTGTGCATGTGTTGTACTTGTTACACATTTGTAGATTGTACTTGTTCATTTTCTGACTGGATCGTTGACATATTAGACCAGGACAAGAGGATGTGGATGGCACTAGAATGGATGACGACTCTTAGAAGATTCTAGAAGACCAGATGCATATAATTTTGATGTGCTAGATAGTTTCCATGAGACAAATGTATTATTTCTTTCATTTGGATTTAGTTACCAGGTTTGTCTCCGGATACTAGACATGTATGATGTACTAAAAAGATATAGTGAAATGTGATCGTATGTGTGTATTTTGGACTATTTTTCATTTACTAGATCTGTGATTGAGCTAAGGATTGATATCATGATATTGTTGTTTTCCTGAGGTTAAATACAGCTTACTACGTTGTGTCCACAACGTAGGCTGGACGTGTATGACTCGTATCCAGAAAACTGGGAGCGGGTCGTGATAAAGAAAAAGTGAGAATAACATGGTAGTAAAATGCTAACAATAAATATAAGTGGCAATAAAGGAAACTAGCGATCAGGTAACAATTCATTCTCAAGACAAGACCGACAAAATCCACAAGTTATTATACAATTAGCTACCTATGTTTCAATCCTAATTGTTATTATAATGCACTAGAGAATATCATCATTACATGGTCTAATAGTAACCAATCTCTGACATAAAACCCAAAACTGGTTAGGAACCAGCCCAGTCTAGTACCATAAAAAAACATAATGATAACTGAAAATGTAACACAATAAAGCAAGAGAAAACTGAAGTAAAATATGAGTAAAGGAAAAGTAAGAATATTACGGTATCAACATGCTAACAATAAATATAAGTGACAATAAAGGAAACTAGGATTAAGTAACAATCCAATCTCAAGACAAGACAAACAAAACCTATAAGTTAATATACAATTAGCTACCTATGTTCAATCCCAAATATTATAATAATGTACTTGAGAATTATATCATCACATGGTCTAATAGTAACCAATCTCGAAGGATATTACATCGCCCCAGTCCCAAAATACGTAGGACTAGGTACGTGACATGCCAGTCGTATAATAAACATACGTAAGCTGTAAATACAGTATATAAACAGTCATGGCCTACTCATCTCATCCACAAAAATAAAGAATAAAGATATAATAAAAAATTAAATATTAAATATCATTGTACAAATTGTTGGATGGAGAAAAATCTACAACCAAGCATTTAAACTAGAAGAAGAAAAAGTGATAACAAAAAAAAGGGAATACAAGAAGCTAAATGGTCCAAGAACATATTATATTCGATAGGGAGAGAAGATCACGATCTTGGCTGGAACTCCTGTAAAAAGTCATAAAAACACACACCTAGAGAGATCACCAGGCCCTCAGAGGACGTTTCAAGATACAGAAAATATGCTATATAAACTGAATATAAAATATGTCACAAAGTCGCAGAAAAGAGTCAAATAGCCCGAATCATAACAAGGCCCAACATCCCATCATCAAAACAGTGGACCATCCCTACAACCAAACAAGGACAAGGGATGGCATACTATTTTGTGATGTGACACTATCCCATGCCATGACTAGAACGGAGTGCGACATGACATCAACTAAGGTCACCTAGCCATTCTACTGTGATCATGCAGTTAAGAAGAAACCTTCAACGCATGGGCACTCTAGCTATATGGGATTGGCATAGTCCCCTCTCTAGGCACCAGGGGCCTACGTTCGTAACGCTCCATGAACGTCAGAGGGAATTAGTAACAGTAAGGAGAATCTTACATGCGTCTCTGGCGGAGCTCACATGTTACAATAGATAAGTGCATACGTTGTCCATACATTAAGGAACTGTTCTTCCCACCCTCTGTAACTACCTAGGTCGTATCTATGACAATGTACCTTTACCAAATTCTAAGTCTCCTAGTATGCATCTATTTGGCAGTTAGACCTAACATATGCGCACAGGTGATCAGCCAACACGCAAGTACCTCTATATGCTACTCACAACTCACACACATCTCGTGACACATCTGTGTCAAAGCTTATGAAATGCTTACTAACAGGAGGTAGTCCCTTAACTCTAGGTCCATATGCAAAATTTAAAGACAAGAATGAAAAATATGACTAACGCATGCATCAGGTATAACTGGAAGCACAGTAAAATAAATCATGAACAGTAACAAAGATGCAACTGGATGAACTGGAAATAAGCAGGCAGTAAATATGCTGTAACTAAGTAATAAAGATACAAATAATTATAAGCAGTAAATATGGCAAGGTAACTTGCATGAGGTGGTGTGCAAAATGGCAGTATCCAATAACTCGAACCGTCATATCAGTGAAGTAATAAAAACCAACTTTCGCAAACATCCACGGATGCTGAAACAAACATCACGAATATTTTTGTA
>JANAVB010018200.1:302321-314821 GCA_029216955.1 Iris pallida | reverse complement strand
TTGACAGCGTTGTACCGCCGACTCTGCGACGTATGCTGGCTTGGATATGTCTCGTATCCGAAAAGCGGGTGCGGGTCGTGACAAGTTTTTGTGGTGGCCCATGCATGTCTGATTTTGTAAAAGATTGCGAACTCGTGATGGTATGTTAGTTGTACTATTGCGAGCCTGTGCCCAGAAAATGCTCATTCACAATTAGGATTAAAATAATTTAGGAGAATAACTAGGACTAGGAGTCCCTTGTTCAAATTGACCGTTGGGTAGTTAAGGTTATTAGATAGGCTATGCAATTTAGATAGTTTGCTAGATCTCTATAGGTACACCATTACTTTTGATAGGACAAGGTGATCCAATGTGGATATACTATTCGCTTGGTATGTTAGACTTGCCTAGAATTAAGGCGTTAATTTTGATAAACTGTTTAATTTTCTTTTGCTCTATTAGATATAAACATCACATCATGAGTTAGAATTGCCTATTTTAGATTCTATTTTGCTGTAAGGTGCTGGTTTATAATTTTTGATTCTGCTATTCATATACGAATATCGAGGTAGATTGATTCAAAGTTTTCCATCATCCATTTGATTTATATATATGAGATAAATATTAGGATGTTTTACTTCACTTGTCTTCAGATATTTCCTTCCGACCAGTCTTTTGCCTTAAGGATTGATACTTATAGGCAGATGTTACACTTTCTATCATAGCCAATTAGTTTGAACTCTAGCAGCTCCTTGAAGCCCTTAAGAATATAGTTAGAGTAATTAAACGACTGCGATGACTAGACAGCAGCGCACTATCGCCATTTACCTGAGAACGGAGAGTGTGGGTGGGTCACTGCAGCCAGCAGCGCACTGGCAAGGCACAACCCATAGAATTGAAATCACTTCAAAGAATTGTAGTTTATGGAACATTGCTAAAACTATATCCTAGTTGACCTCTTTAGATCTTAGATACTCTTGTGTCAATATAAGGTAGAGCACCTGATAGCTTATCACACCTGAATCACAGAACCAAGGGTTTGTCACGGCCAGAGTATACAGGCGAGGCATAATTCCCGATGAAATGACTTCAGATGTGATTACCAGTTTAGGATACTATCGAGAATAGAAATGCCTGTTTGTCCCATAAGATCCAAAGCCAAAACTAGTGGAAGTTCTGTAAGTCCGGTAGCATGTCTCCCAACCTGGCCTTCCGTGGTCCTTGTGATCCATTGACGAGGTAATTGACCGACACTAATAAGTTACCTAGAATATATAATCTAGAGTTCCATAACCCATTAGTCGACCAAGGCCTTATGGGTAGGAAGATAGTAGGATAAATGTATAAGCAAGAACACCGAGTTAGATTTTAATTCTCACAAAACTCAAACTACTTATTTTCTCCTTTCAAAAATCTCGTATATTTATATTTTGACTCTCTTGACCAATGCTGCTATTACAGCTTAGTTTTTGCAAGCTTACTCTTTATCGAGCTTGATTCAATACATATGTTTATTGGGGACGCCCACTAACATATTGTCTAATCAGAATCACTGTATTACGGTCTGATCAACCATGATACATTTGGTTCGCTTTTCATTTAATTATCCTACGTGGATTGAGATATAGATGTCTCTAGGATCTCATCTGCGACTGTTTTGACAATTCCTTTTGAATTAAACATTCGCCCTTGAACTCTTTATTGTTTTCGTCTTCACTGATTGGAAAGATGAAAGCTCGTAATTGATAGATAGATATAGAGTATCCCCATGGCTATGATAGTGGTATACGCAAGTGTAGCTACCATCAGCCAGCACTGTGACTGGAACCTTGCCTCGAGTTACTCATCCTCCATTCGACCCTAAATCTACTATTCTAATCTTCTAGTCCTTGGAATCCGAAAATGATTAGGATCTTTTTCTTGATCAAATGCCAACCTAGGAGACTACCTGTTCTCAAGAGACCAAGTGTTGTGAGCCTCTAACAAATACTGTGCCCAAGCTTCTAAGGTGGGTAGACTGTAAGCCCTAAAATTTTGGGATATATAAAGATGACTGATCGATCGAAATAATTTCCATTAGAATGATAGTTAGCGCCCCATGGACTCCCACTTTCCATTTAGATCATTTTGTGTTCCCGGCCGTGTCATTAATATTCGGAGCACAAGACCAGCTGTTACCTTCTAACAAATTTTATATGCAAGATCTAGACGAGTCCACCTTCATCTAGGTATATCATGTCCCACTCAAACTCGTCCCCTTGTACTCTATTTTTGTACTACGACTTTCAGGTTAAAAGGACTAGCTATAACCCTTACCATAATACCGGTATATTTTCTGACTTCCAATAGAGAACCCATTAAGACCCAGTAGAACCCATTCAAGAATACCACCATATTTGGACTATAGAACTGAACTATTTAAAATTGGCCCCTGTATCTATTATATAATCTCCACCCCTTAGAATGTGAATCCATTCGTAAACTTTATCCCATCTACTTGGAAGTCGCGATATGATCTTGTATTACATTCGTAATCTTTGCTCGTGTGTTTAAATAACCACGGAAAAGATCACCATCTTAACTTCTCAAATTTTGTTCTATTTTGGAAATCTTGTTTAGATTAGAAATTCGAGAACAGAGTTTCTGTATTGCACGGATTGCAAGCCCCTCTAAGAAAGGAAGGGTTTTTTCGATTTAGCAAGTGACTGGACTAGAGAACCCCAATCTAACAAATAAGGCAGTGGTTCATAAACTCACTTTCTATCTGTAACATTGGATACTCTTCCCTGCTCTTGAAACTTCACAGTTGCTCCCGATTATTCTGCCTTATCTTCCTGTCCTCCTTACTTCGGAGCGACGAATAGTCATGCTTACTAGAGCTTATCAATATTTCTTAGCTACTTGTGTAAATTTGTTGCTTGTTAAAATTTTGGGTTGCTTGATAGATAAGAGAGGATAATAGATGCCATGTACAATAGATATCTATTGGTAGAAATTTCAGCAGTTAGTTGGAAGATTATAAAGTTTTAGCGACAAAAGATTTGATGGAGTAGTGTGACCAAAGGTGGGTAGAAGTCCTCCAGTATTCGGAATTACGAAATGGCTAGAGAAGGTTATAAAAATATTTAAGGAATTAAATTGAGGAGATTAAGATAATAGTAGACTTTGAATTTTAAGGAAATAGTTATGAATTATAATTTCGAGGACGAAATTATTTTTAAGGTGGGTAGATTTGTAGCTCCCTTCCCGAAAATTTGGAAACAATTTATTTTTTTAATTATTTTATTCGAATGGTGATTTTAGATTTTTGGAAATAAATATGATTTCGTGTACACAATTTTATGTGAAAGACCTACATTAGAAATTATGACTTTATTAGGTTCATTGAGAAGGTACAGATAGATGCATATAGGTTTATATGTATATATATATATATATATATATATATTGATATATATATATATAGGAAAATATAGGAACACATATTTTGTGTAGATATTGTTATATGTGTGTATAAATAAATAATATGTAAATGTGTGTAATTGTATGTACATGTAATATATTACATATATGTATACATGTGTATATAAATATAGATAAATACGTGTATATATATATCTATATATATATATATATATATATATATATATATATATATATATATATATATATAAAATATATATATATATATATATATATATATATTTATATATTTTAATACTTATGTAAATATATTACATATAGGTATACATGTGTATATAAATATAGATAAATACGTGTATATATATATATATATATATATATATATATATATATATATATATATATATATATATATATATTGTGTATGTGTATGTGTATATAAAAATATATATTGTATATGAGTATATGTGTATTCAGATATAAATAAACATTATGGTATATGTATACATAAGTATTTATGTGAATACATATAAACATATATGTATTGTTGTATAAGAAATAAGAAAAAGAATTAAAAAAAAAAAAGAGCCAGGCCAGCCCAGCCTAACCCAAGCCAGGACCGGCCCGACTTTTTCCCCCACAGCCAAACCAAGCTTTACAAGCTCCGACCCGAGCAGTTTTCCCCACACGAGTAACATCAGGTATTTATAAATATTTCATATATATATATATATATATATATATATATATATATATATATATATATATATATATATATATATATATATATATATATCGATAGAGGGAGGGGAGATGAAACTCGAAACCCTAATCCTTAGTCCCGACCACCAGCGCCGACATCCTACCTCGGCACGCGCCCACCACCTGCACGGCCACTCGCCGATAGAGCCACCGCCGCGCGCGGCCATGGCAGGCAGACACGCGCGCGCGTGCGGGAGAACACAGCAGCAGCAGTACGACTGAGCCCAACTTCACGGGTATGTTACTCGTTCATCTTTTAATCAATTTCCGATCTAGAAGATCCTATGTGAACCTAATATAACCCTCTTTAGATCCCAGTAAACAACTTTGATAATCGTAGGAAAACCCGTCCGCAATATCGACACGAAGGCGAGAGGAAACGGTGCAAAAACAGGACATTAGCACAGTCCAGACACTCAACTTGGAAGGCGATTTCTCGCCAATCCATAGACCAAATTCGAAAACCATCTGAACAGACTTCTAGACAACCTAACCGGCATTAAAACCATATTTTATATTATTTTTATAATCAGTAGATGCTAAGATAAATCGACTTGAAAATTGAGAAAAACCTGATAAAACAGTTTTAAAAAATTAATGAAATCCTTCCACACGACGTGCGTCCCCCCATTTCGGGCGACGTGGTCGCAAACCGAAAGTATCGAAAGGTGCGCAACGGCTTCGTGGTCGTGTGGGCTTTGACGGAATTCAAATTGGTCGCGTGTGCGTGACGAATTTGATGCGTATCCGTCGAAATTCACCGTATCAGCCTCTGTGCAAATTTCCTAATTACTTTGTGCATGCTCGTCAGATCGAGACGAAACTTGTGCCAACAGGACCGTATCGTTTTTCTAGTCATGTATGCCAAGTTTGGTCCCATTCTGAGACAGTGAAATCAGAACGCCGTTTTGCGGGCCCTACGGTCCCACTCAACGGGTAATTTTGTGCACGGCCCGCCGGAATCCAACTCTGGACATACGGTTGGGTTCATATCGGAAAATTGGATCTGTAAACATATAGTTTGACAATTTTAGAGACCATTGACTTTTGCACGCTTTTCGGTGCAAAACGGGTCCAACGACGGACATCGTTTTTGCTCGAAATTACCGTTTTGCCCCTATGTCCAGAATTGGACTTAAGGACAGGCAATCCTAGCTAATTTGACTATTCTGAGAGTGTTGGTAATATTTATTTCAGCATCTGGTGACTTCTGCATGTGTTGACTGATTGTGGCTCATTGAGTGGTATGGTATTATTGGTTTCTCCGGCTAAGGACCTGAGGCAAGTGCACTTTCTGATTGCTTTCGATTCATAGTAGTCTTTTCATTTCATGTCTATACATATATCTTGCTGCTTGTTGACACGCTCGTCACACGGAGTAGTCGGGAGGGAAAATATCTTAGTAGACATGTGGACTACCCAGAACTATCCCCCGTGTCTTTTCGTGAATGCTAGCAGCTGCACACGGCACGTGCAGTGTGCCTTATTTACCCCTAGCCGTTCACATGTTGAACCAGATATTTCACACCACATAGGTAGATGTATTTTATTTTTCCTTTACTTTTCTATCGTGCTATGTCATCAGTTATCTTCCAGTTTTTATCCCTCATATGTTATTTTCATGTCTTGTAAATTCTAATGTGTTTTCGCATTGCCGTCGATTTGTGTACTTGTTCCATTCCTGACTGAAAACCAATATTTTTCAGGTTTAGCCGCGATCACTCTTAGCATCGGGAAGGCTTGGGTATGCTGAAGTCAACCTAGAAATAGAAAGCAGTTGTATCAATTTCGTTAATTATAAAATCTTGTATTTTTTTAATTATAAATGTTGTAAATATTGTAATAAATGTAGAAATTTGAATGAGCAGCAAATGTTATTTTCTTGAGCATTTATTTCTTGCGGGCTTGACAGCGTTCTACCGTCGACTCTGCGGCGTAGGCTGGCTTGGACACGTCTCGTATCCGAAAAGCGGGTGCGGGTCGTGACAATAGCACAAGTCATGGCCTTAGCTAGAGCACCTGCAGGAAGTCACAAACGCACCTGGAGAAATCACCAGGTCCTCAGAGGGACGTAACAAGATACATAAAAAACATGCCACATAAATACTGAATATAAAATATGCCACAAATAAAAGTAAGTGACAAGACACCAATAAGGTAATCTAACCGTACTAAAGTAAACATGCAGTTAAGAACAAACATTTCGTCGCATGAGCCCTAGCTGTAAATGGGTTCTGGTATAGTCCCCACTTGGGCACCAGTGACCTAAGCGCATGACGTTCAAAAACGACAGTGGCAAACCTGAGAGGCTAATCATACCCGTATCTCCAGCGGAGCTTCCGGGTTACAAGGGAAGTGCAATCGAAGCCCATACGACAAGGAAATGTTCTCTCCACCCAATGTATCTATCATGTCGCATCCACGACCATATAACACTACTAGCCATCAAGTCTTCTAACATACAACTATTGACAGTTAGACCTAACATACATCCTATACGCATCAATGATCAGCCAACACGCAAGTCCGGATGCTATATGCTACTCACAACTCACACATCTCGTGGCACATCAGTGTTAAAGTTTATGTAATGCACTAAACTAGTGGTAGTCCCTTAACTCTAGGTCCATATGCAATCAAAGGATAATAACAAAATATAACTAATATCACTGAGCAGGCACTAGATCAGGAACTGTAATAATGGTACAGTTAAAAGAACTGAAAATAATACGCAGTGATGTACAATAAATAAAATGCAGACTAATTTATAAACATTAAATTATGGCAAGATATCTTGTCTGGTGCGTCGCCTAGTGGTGCGATGTTCTGTCATATTCCATTAATCCAATAGCCATGGTCGATGTGTAGGGGTCCGAGGTCGCAAAAAAATAGACAAGCATGATTAGTCATGAGTAATGAGGATAACTGAAAGAATTTATGGAGTAGATAAATATACAAATTCTTAGAAAAGATTTATATTACTTTAAAAACATGTTTACTTGTAAAAATTCATTTATGAAAATACTTGAAAATATTTATATATAATAATTTTGAAATTTTTATCTTATTAGTCAAAATACTCTAAGTTGTAAAATATGATTAAGGTGGAAACTATATTTCACAGTTTAAAATATTTATTTTAGATAAATATTTAACAATATTTCTAAATTATTTAGACAAAAAAGTATAACTGGTCAAATATATGTACATATAAATCAAAAAGAATATTTCAGTGTTTAAAAACTAACTTGAAATTTGCTAGAAAATATTTGTTCAATTAAAATAATAGTAATAATAATAATGTAAATAATAATATTTAACAAAACAACAAACTAATATTAATAATAATATATAAATAATAAAATAAATGACACAATTCTAGTAATTTAGATAAATGATAATAATATTAGTAATACATTAATTAGTACTTATATGTATACATATACTACTAGTATAGAAAATAAATAATAATAATAATAATAATAATAATAATAATAATAATAATAATAATAAATATTAATAGTTATGACAGCATAGCTGCTGTCCTTTATTAGAGAGTAAAGGAGAAGAAAGGGAGTGGAGAGAGAGAGGAAGAGCGGGGAGAGGCGATTCTCACTGGCGGGTGGCTCCGGCGTGGTCGCCGGCGGTGAAGCGCGGCGGAGGCTGATGGGGTGGGGCTTTCGACGTTTGTGCGAACATGGCGGTCTCGGCGGCGGCCGAAACTGCTGTGGTCACCGAATTTGGAAGATGCTCGAGGGCGCGGCCGCGTGGGTCTTTGACGGAGTGGCTCACCGGTGGAACTCCGGCGGGGCAGCGAGGCTCGACGACGGCGCCTACCAGTGGTGGCGAACAAGGCGTGGCGACGGGTTTTGAGGCGAAGAGGGAAGTCGGATGGGGTGGAGAACGCGGCGGCGTGGCACGTACGGAGCCGTCCACGAGAGGAGGCGGAGGCGGCCCGCAGAGGAGAGCGGCTAGGGGTGCCACCTACGGTGGCAGTCTGGATCTGAGGCGGGCTTTGTCACGACCTGCACCCTGATTAGGGGCACGAGCACGTGGGTACGTCCAGCCTATGCCGCAGAATCGACGGTAGAACGTTGTATAGGTCGTCTACAAAAACTACACTAAACAGTAAAAAGGTACATGTACAGTATTACACTCCGAATAGAGGTGACATAGCAAATACAGTCTCAATCACACGATAAAACTAAGGTAGATGGCACGAAAAGGAAATATAATATATGTGAAAACGGAAAATGAGTTCAACATCCAACACAGCTAGAGAGAAACAAACGACATCACAGAGTCACAAAATATAAATATAAGCTACTACAGTCTAAAATAAAAGCTGGATCGTAGTCCAGGCAAGCATAACTAAGCTAACTACTCTGGAAGTATAAAGTCTAGTGGCTCAACTATCAGGCCACAGTCCTGGCCTAAGTCTCCATCTGTCTCGACTAGGGGTGCAACTCGGACGGGTTGGGTCGGGCTTGAGGTCAACCCGAGCCCAACCCGATGAATCATAAGCCTAGCCCGAGTCCAAGCCCGACCCGACCTCGGGTTCAACATATGAAGCCCAAGACCAAGTCCGGAGGATCGGGTTGGACGCAGGTTGGTCGGGTCCATTGGGTTTATCGGACTCTAATATAATATTTAAAATAATTTAAAACAAAGGTAATAATTAACACAAAATCAAATAGCAATCAAGTCTTGATCATTACAAAATACAAGTTAAAATAAGATTTAAGATAAAGGAATTGAATAGTTTGGGTGGAGAAATTTAGGATTTAAACTTTTTATTTAAGTATGAAACTATATATATATTATATGTAAGTCGGGTTTCGGGTTCTTCGGGTAACCCAACACATGAACCCGAGGCCCAACCCGATTTTTTTATCGGGTTCAAAAAATTTAACCTGAACCCAAGCCCGAGCCCGAGTATCTTCAACCCTAACCCAACTTATTAACGGGTTTACCCGATCGGGCTCGGGTTTTGCCCATCCGAGTTGTACCACTAGTCTCGACCCCATAGTAGGTCGAGCAGCCTTCCTCAGAAATATCTGTATATATCAACGGTATCCTGTCAGGAAAATGAGCAAGTACAAACGCTAACAGCAGTTCCATATGAAATGATAAATCCTATAAGAGACAGTATAATAAAATACAAGACAAAGATATGGGAAAACTTGGGAGCCATTCGAAAGCCGAGTTACAACCCTTAAACCAAATAAGGACCGGGGTTGTAATCCTTCTCCCGAACAGAACCTAGCCTCCAATCAAAGTATAGCATAAAAGCATGTAGAACATGTGAAATACAGGATAAAATCGGCAGGAAATGTATAACAGGATGTGAGTACTGAATAGGACAACAATATAAAAATATATATATATATATATATATATATATATATATATATATATATATATATATATATATATATATATATATATAGGATGACTTGGGAACTATTCGGAAACCGAGTTACAACCCTTAAAACAAACAAGGATCGGGGTTGTAACCCTTCTCCCGAATAGAACTTAGCCTCCTATGATAAATAAATATAAAATATGGCTTGAATTATTAGAGCATTATGTGATCGGCTTTGGGTATGTTACAAGACAGGTTATCCACTTGGCCCAATAATCACACGAAAATATCAGGAAAGGGTCATGCCGGCCAACCTAGATAACAAGCACACGGAGGAATCTGCTACACCCTACGTGAGGTGAGAGTGGAACAAGCATAATAGTGACAAGAGGCTTTGATCACATAACCCCTAATAATTCCCCCATCCCCGAATAGTATAATGGATCTGGACATGACACGTCATGCACTACAACAAAAATATGTTTTAACGATACTCAAAAAGTGTCGTTAATCACTTTTTATGACACTTTTCTAGTGCTGTCTAGAGGGGTGTCATAGAATGTTTTTTTACTTTCAACGACACTACAAAAGTGTCATGTAATAACTTTATGACGACACTTGTTTAATGTCGTGTAATGATTATTTCATGACATTTTATTGGTGTCATCTTAACATTCGTCAATGACGGCTAATAAATGTCATCAAAATTACAACACTTTAAAGGTGTCATCTTAAAGCATTCAATGACAGTTAATAAATGTCATGTATAATTTTTCACAGCACTTTTTATGTGTCATATAAACATACAAACAATAAATGTCACGATACTTTACTAGTGTCATCTTAATTAACGTGCTTCAACGACACATTTTAAATACATTCCAAACATCATCATAATGCTTTAAATATCAATTGATAGCATATATATATATATATATATATATATATATATATATATATATATATATATATATATATATATATATATATATATAATTTTCAAATAATCAACCAAAATCTATTTCACAAATTAAAAAATATAATGTGCAGAAAGTAATTTATTAAATTGCCTCAGACCAATACAAAGTGTCAATAAAATGTTATGAAACTGGTATACAATTTATTTAAGAGAAACAATATCAATTACATAATAGGTAAGAGTCCTCTTTTTTCTTAGAATCCAACTCTTCCCAGCGTCAAATTCAAACCTAATCCGCACTCATCATTAGCTCTGCACCAAAAAAAATTTAAATTATAAATACCACATCAAAGTATAGAATTAAAATTATAAAGACAACAAAAAGATGTCTAAGACTCATATGTTATGTAGAATCTAATATATAGCAAAGGAACAGAACCATTGCGATAAAGAGTTCTAGTGAAGTCAATTATGCTCTTGCATTTTATTTCGCCATGGACTACCTGAGAGTTTGCCACTGTGACCAGCTAGACGCAATTCATTTATGAAGTTAGAAATCCTCAGGATCTCTGAGCCGGTGAAGATATGCTTCTAAACCTTCAGCCCCTTTACAATATTAACCTAATCACCAGATTAACAACAATGAGCAATAAGAACTCAATTCAAAATGAACCAAGAGCAAAGCCAAAATTCTGAGATAAGCAAGGGCAAGAGCTACACTACTGTTTCCTATTCATCTCCAATGCATCTCAATACAAAAAAGAAATAAAAAAAATTGCGCCTAATCATGTAGATATAAAGCTTGCCATGTTGCCCTTCACCGACTCTGGCTACAAAACCTTTAGAGATCTTGATCCTTTCTGGACGCGCCGTGCAATCTTCATGGTCAGAGCATAATTTTACATACTCCTCACTAGCAGCAATTTGCGCTTCCTCAGATCCTACAGTTGTGTACAATGCATCATAACC
Organism: Iris pallida; assembly: GCA_029216955.1. Classification (NCBI taxonomy): domain Eukaryota; kingdom Viridiplantae; phylum Streptophyta; class Magnoliopsida; order Asparagales; family Iridaceae; genus Iris; species Iris pallida. The sequence goes on along the minus strand of JANAVB010018200.1, from coordinate 303,404 downwards.
CACCATTTCTCCAGTCAAATAAAATATTCAAGGAGCAAACAACTCATGCATTGCTTAAATTAGAAGCATATTGTCAAATTTAAACTGTAAACTAGAAGTAAATGACAATAAGTTGCCACAGTTTATTAAGTTGATATGATCAGACATAATAGCCCATTTCTAGAAGCAAATCAGGATTCCTGGAAAGGTTACCTTGACTTGTAAAACTCTAGGTCAAGGCAACCTATTCTTGAATCGTGTTAAACTTCAAAGACAAATAATGCCTTCATAGTAATATATATATTAGACGAAAAATGACAAATGAATATGTTACTGCAATTACCAGGTTATCACACCTCAAAATCATTTTGGTAGTGAAAAATTGAATAATACAATGCATGTCTGACATAACGCACATAGACACATCACCTGTTGTTCGTGCTTCCTATATGACAACTATGTGCCTTAGCATTCCCTGCTGAACAAATTTCTAACATATCAACTATGACAATACGGTCACCACCAAAACTTTAACAGATGGAAAGAACCAAATCTTCCTATTTACTGATTTCGGTTACATACTAGTATTAACACTTACAAACAGTAGTAAATTTTTTGTCTATATGGTGACTGTTAAATACTATTAGTCTATTACCAAAATGAAGCACATGATACTAATTTCATACATCAGAGATATATATAAGAGGAACAGGGAACACCCTTGTAGAGCCTATTGTGGTCTCTACTTAGCTCGTAATAAGACAACACCCTCCTGCCTCCTTATATGACATACATGTACAACCATACAACTACCCGTTGGCAGAAGTATTCAGAAATTGACCAAAGTCATTTCTTCATATGCAGACTTCAACTTCATTTAAAAACAAAGTTTGGCCTTTACCCCAATGGGTTAGTCAGACCAATTTTTGAATATGGTATACTCCTACATAGGAGAATAAAGTAGAATTCAAAGGTAAAGGATAGTCAGTTGATTCAACATACAGGATCAAACCGACCTCTAAATTGGCCTCAAACTTATAAAAGAGAACCAGGCTTAATTTCAGTTGTACTCAACATATAGAATGAGAGTGAACCGTCAACCAG